>JZSA01003294.1:0-16414 GCA_000956155.1 Cotesia vestalis
AAAATGAGACATAAGTAATAGAGAATCTCTGGAGATTAACTGTCTAATACTAAAAATACTTATTCCATATAAAAGTCCTCTTTGCCACCTGGCCAGCATTACACAGTCTCCATGAGTTTTTACGAGCACACCCGTATTGGCTCAAAGTATGTCAGGACCGTTAATCCAAAAGGAACGTTATTCATCAGCATCAGTGTTAGCAATCCAAGAGTTGTAGAAAATATGAATGGGATATTGCGATGATTCGGATTTAGTCGTGTGATAAAACTCTTTTAGCATTAAATTACACTGTAATGGAGCGTGATTGAACAAATATATTTGAATTGACCCGATATTTACTTATGTACATGCTCTAAATATAATTTATTACGAGAGGATGTTACATACTGGATAAACATGCTTTATTAGTAAACAATCGATGAAATTAGTGCTCCTGTAAATAATTAATATGCGTAAATTATTTTTGATTATACTCATATTTAAATTCATGTGTATTCATTATTTATGTGACGATAATTGGTTTATTATTGATAAACTAAATGCGCTTGTTAACAAATTTGCATAATGTTAATTTAATTGATAATTCCAATGGAAATTTCGATGTATACTCAATAGCATTTTTCATTATTATTTTATTTTCCTATAGTTTGTTTTGAAAATGAATAATTTTCATACGTATCCAAAGTATTATTGAGCGAGTGTTTTTACAGTAAAAATATGTATTATTACTGTAAGGAAACTGACGTAATTCCCACAGAAATGGCAACTTTAAGTCTAGGACTAAAGGTTCATGCTAATAGTAGCATAGCAAAAGCAAAAGTGGCGCGATCGTTTCCCTTATTTTACCTTGTGCTGGTAATTGTTATGTAAAGAGCCGGCGTTTGTTCAAAAATTGTTATACAGTAAAAAAAGTCTGTCGTTGCATCGTTATCAAAGTGTCGGTTAATATTAATCAATTAATACTTGTAATTCTTGATACTTTATTAATAAAAAAATAAAATGCGTTTACTTTCTTTCACTTTTGGTATTTTGCTGACATCGAAACCAAGTCTTGCTGGAATCAAAATACATATTGCTATAGAAATTAAACTTTAAAAAAAATTTTGTTATTTTTTTACATCTCCAAGTACATATAACGCTTTACGAACAAAAAAATACTGTCAATATTTGAAATAAATTATTGGATCGAAATTTCCATCATTAGACAAGTTTATCCAAATGTCCCAGTGATAAACTATCTCCATCGAGTTCCGAGTCCATTGGGTAATCCTTCTTTATACTTCGTCAGTAATTCATCTTCCGATTCCTTTTTTCAAGATGAATTTCTCCGTACATTCATACATTTATCCGTACCCTAGTTTTTCAATTTATTTAATCCAAACTTTAATACTTTTCACATCTTCCATACTTCGAAGCTTCTTCACTTCGCTTCGATCCAGAATCTAGAATCTAGAGAGAGCTTCAGTACATTCTATCCGGAGAAATTATGCAGTTCGTGTTGTAGCTTTTCCATTTTCCGGACGGTTTTGTAACTTTCTTCGTTCCTTCGTATTAAATCGATCGATATGATATCTTACTCACACATTTATCAAACTTTCGACCAAATATTTGTTATATGTGAGTCCTCGAGCACAAAGATGAATTTGTGGGGAGGTGTTACATTTTCCAGTGAATGTATATTATGTATATGGCTTTCGAGGGGGGCAGAAGGAGAGGCGCTAGTTGTACATAGACATCGGTAAAGTTTACTTAACTGAGCACATGACGCGTATTTATAAGCCCGCCGGTTTAGTTCTGTATTAAACTTCCGGGCGAGAACGTCCACGTAATAACTCGAGTGTTCTCACAACTGGCGAACTACATAATATATTTCTCAACGACACTTGTTGTTTTGAATGACAGCTTAAACCAATATTGTCATATCACTCTAAATGCAATCGTAAAAAGTTTTGTTCCAGAGTGGGAGACAAAGCATTTTATGTCTTTAGTTTTAATGAAAAGTAACTTGTGAGTTGATGGTTACTCTAATAGAAATATGTTCTTTTTATGGCATGACTGTTCATTCCGAACTTGGAATATTGAATTAAATATTCTTGAGCAAAAGTATAATTTTTTTCATTAATTATTCACTAAAAAAAAATAACTTGGTTTAAGAAAAATATTCTCGATCCAAGAACATAATTATTTATTATTTGATCCCCGAATCTGTCTCACATGATAATCCAATCACAGTACAATTTTATCGAGTTTGATCAATGTGATATATTGCGAAAAATTATTTATATTTATCAATAATTATTTATATCAATCCTTTCCCTCTGTGTTCAGCGAGCTTTTTTAGCATTTTGATGCTGCTATCCATTCTCGTATCTAGACTTTATTCAATTTACAATTGCGTCAGAGTAATTAAACAGAGTCGATAGTAATTATTTGACAGTTAATTGGAAGCTGATGTTGCTTTAAATGATAAATTTGGGATTTTTTATTGATTCAGAGTTCAAAATTGTTGATAAAAAAGTACTGGCTCTAATTTTAAAATTTCGGCAGTGAAGAAAAACTAGGTAGTTCGAAAGAAATATTTTTAATCCAAAAGAATTATTTTGAAGACAACGGGGTTAATTGATTTAAGAATTTCTAAAAACTTAGTTTTCTTTGAGGATTTTGTATTTTTGGTTCTTGCAAAAGATTCTGTAATCAAAATAACATTAAAACCAAAGTAAAATCTTGCATAAAATATTCATTTCTTGACTTGAGTTTATTTCAAGTGCGTCCAAAATTGAATTTTATTTAAAGAGCCGAACAAAAAAAAAAGCCTGGAATTTTGTTTTACACAGTTGACTTTCCCATAAAAAAGCTTGTGTAAATAATTATCATATAAAAATAATAATTCAATTTCAGCAAGAGTATTAAATTTGTAAAAGTTAACAGAGTTATAAAGTTTATGGAAACTGTTGATTATAATTCAATAAAAAATCTCGTTAAATACTTACTACTTTTGAATAAGTACTTTTCTCGTTTTCTGTGTCACGACGCAGCCCATCATCGATAATATCTCTCTCAACTCCAGAATTTGCCAGGACATTTCTATCCGAGAAAGTGGAGGAGATAATCCAGCTTTGACTTTAAAACAAATTTCAATGTTAATTCAAATCTTCCTCCAACATAATATCCACTCAGCTTGACTTTATCTACCGATTAAATATTAATAACAACCAAGTTATAAAATTCTAAATATTTATGCTTACCCTCATTTTTATCTATTTATTTATTTACAAATAATCCCGTAATGTTTGTCTTTCATTAAAATAATTTCAATTATTTAAATGCTGACCCACTTGCTTTATTTTCTCATTCCCCTTTTATGAATATTTAAATTCGAAAGAGCTTGTTTTTTTTTTTTTTTTTTTGAAGATTTATTTCCCATAAATGGACGAAAATATAAAATTTAATCTACACACAACATACAAAAAATAATACCAAAAATATTTCCGTCACATTTTTATTTTCAGTGATAAAAACCGCTGGTATTTGCGTTTATCTGACCGATCAGCAATCCTGCCAAATATATATCCAAATATATATACACGTGTGTGATCAACAGAGTGGAGTTTTATTTAATAAACTCTCGCAGTTGTATTTTATTTACAGAGCAAGAGTGTTGGATTGCGTTTCGCAAAAAAAAAAAAATCATTGGAGTAAAATAAATAAAGAAAAAAAAAGTAATAAATAAATATATGAAAAATAAAAATAAAAATTAGAGAAGCGGGAAGCGGGCGAGGACGAAATATACAAACAAAATCTCTTTTGCGGATTTGCATATAATAATAAACACAAACACCCAGTGATAAATGCATGATTTCTGTATAAACTATCATTTTCTCCGGTGTATCCTATAAGAGCGTGTATGTATGAATGTTTAGGATATGGATGTGTAAATAAATTTACATATCGATCACGTAACAGCAAACATCAATAATCCGTTTGAAGTGAAGGAGGATGTGCTTGCATATTAACTCGGACACTTGGATTCTTTTTTTACCCGATGTAAATAAAAGAGAAGACGATAAGACGATCGAAATTATAATGTATTAATATTAATTTATTAATTTATACATTTGGCTATTGGCCATAAATAAGTCCCGGCATTAAATAGTGAATTACTAATGGACTTTGTGTTTTAGCTTTTACGAATTAATTCACATCAGATGCTAAAATGGATTTTTTAGGCATCATTTTGAAAGTTATGGGGATTTATTGATAGTAAAAGTTAAAATTTTTTTTTTTATTTCTTTAAAGGTGATTTTTATTTTTTCGGTTAGATTATCATAAAAATATTCATGTTTGTGTTTTTTATATTTTTATTGGATAAGATCGATTAATCGAAATGCTTGACGTGATGGATTAATCATTCATATCTTAATATGTTGCGATGATTGATATTCTTCGATTACTGTTGGATGTTAATAAATAATTAAATTGACTTGTGCTTGGTAAATGTTTATCGTCGTGTAATTTAAATAATTATGACTACTGAATCTCTAAATGAGTTTTTTAAAAATTTATCTTTTGAAATTCTGAAGATTATTAATTGAAATGATAATAGTAAAACCAATTTTTTTATTGACACTTTGAAATTTTTTTTTTTTTTGTCAAAATTAGAGTTAATAAAAATATGAGAAAAATGTGATTAAAAAAATGAAGGTAAAATTTTATTTTAAATGGAAATTTATAATTATCGATATTTTTTCCAAAGATTTCTACAAAAACTGAAGCTGATTTTTGGAACTTGAAATGAGTCAAATTTTCAAAAAGATATATCTTGAATCAACTAATTTTCTTTCTTCGATAAAAAAAAGAATTTTTTCCGTCCTCTTCGCACCACACACGATGTAAATGAAGCGAATAATAACAAAAACACCGTCTAGCAAATAGCAGCGACTTAAAACTAGCAGCAACGAGAATAGAAGATGTTTAAGTTTCAGACAAGCTTAAGTTTCCCAAGCCTTTTTCCACGGCAGTATGAGTAGTTCCGGCGACCCAGAAACGTCGGAGTAAGTGCCGTAAAGTGCCGGTCAGCTTAAAAAAATGTTGGATCCATGATCTGGTGGAAGGTCTACCGTTGCTGTCAGCGTGGACGGACTGGTACTCTTATGCTCTTATACAGCAACGTATTATTTCGTAGGAACGCATCGTGACCAGTTCGTGACAGTCCGAGTGAGTCCCGTAGATACCACTGTGCTGCCCGGTTGGATTCCCTAAGGGCATGATGATCACACCACACACCAGAGTCGTAGTCATAGATGTAAAATCGGTTTTTACATCCACTCACCTACAAGTAATAGTACTAGCCCAGCATCAGTGCATCACCGGAAGAGAAGAGCGATGGTCTGCAGCATAAAAATTACGATAAGTTGACCAAAGGTGGCCCGAATCGAGTGTAGAGGGTCAAGCGTACGTAAACCGCCGCGTAGAGACAAGACGTAGAACGCTGAGAGAGAGTACGAATTATATTAAACCGTTAGGTGCCAGTACAGTCAGAAGTATAAGGCTCAAGACTTAAGACTGGCCCGGAGGTGCTTATGGGTATCACAACCTATCAAGAGAGTGACCGTTGCTTTTTACCTTCTCTCTTTCTCTGATGATATGCTGATTATCTTGCCTGATTATTATTATATTATGCTGATACTGATGCTGATGCTGATGCTGATGTTGATGCTGATGCTGATGCTGATGTCCAACCCAGGACTGTTACCTCTGATCTTAAGGTCACTTGATACTAATTTTGACGAAAATATTTTCAGTCAGTCTTCTATTATGGACGCTCGAAAAAATACCCCTTTAAATTTTTGTAATTAAATTCTATCAAAAAAAGGCATAAAAAAAATCGATTTTTTCAAAATTTCACGCTACTGGTGACCGTAATCAACAACCTAGTCTTCTTTTTGAACATTTAAAGCCCGGATATTGTATTTCGTGTGCATTCAAGGATTTTTTAGCGAGAGTTTGTGTTTCTCTGCTGGTGAAGATCACCAGTGATGCCCCTGCTGCTGATACTCCGGTTGTTATCTGTCCTGGGAGACAAACAGAAACAAGTAGCGGGATCTCGAGCAAGATGGATTGTCGTTCTGGGCATACCAGTGCGACGATCGAGTCTAGTCAAGTTTAACGACACGAAACTGCTCTCACACTCTCTCTATCTTACTCTCCAGCCATCTCTCAGGGGGCTCCTCTTAGTTTATATACTTTCCTTTAATCTGGCACATGTATCACCATCTTGTGATTTCTTGTTTTAGGTTATCCAGGCTGGTCGTTGGGTCAAACTCGAGTTATGGATCTTTTGTTGTTGTAGCGCTTTGAGAAAATAACTTTTTTGATAAAAGCAAGGTGTCAACGGGGTAACAAGTCCTCCACTAAAAAAAAAAAAACGTGGATAACGGTTGATCTGCAGAACATTCCTGGAACTTCCCACTACATACGAATTTAAAACGCTCGAGTAATTGTCTATTCCAAAATTCCAAAAAACACTTTTTTAGATTTTCTTTCGACTCCGATAACTCACCAACAAATCAACCGATTTTGACCAGGCTGACAGCGATCGATGTAGATTTTTGAGTTTAAGAGCTGATTAGTTTTTGGAATTTATCGGTGGAGTTGTTTAAAAGCTATTCTGAAAAAACCACAGTTGAAAAAAATTTTTTTGGTAGCATTCGAAAGTTATAGCCATTTAAAAATTTCTCAATAATTTGGTATTTTTTTTTATATAGCTTTTGAAGTTTTGAGCTCGGAGAGAAATCTGAAAAAATTTTTTTTTCTTGTTACTCAAGTTTACTCAACAATAATGATTGCCAAACACTTTTCTAACAAAACTTCAAAGACCGAAGAATAATGTAAAAAAACGTTCATGGGAACGCGTAAGTAGGTGATACTGGTATTAGTACTCCGTACAGCAGCTAAATTGTCTACGTCAAAAATAATAATATCCCCGAGTCATTATCCACGTTATGACCTCCTAGTCATGGGTAATTCAGCAAGTAGCGCATTCGTGCTTAATTCACAATGTACAACGGAGGCCCTCAAGAAAGGAAGGCCCTGGTCGCGGCGAATTACTGTCCGAATCAAATGTTGCATGCGCTTAGAATACTCATTTTATTCCCGACAAATTTAATTCATATTCATTATAAATATTATTATTATTATAATTATTATTTTGCGAATTAACTCTGGCAGACTAATGTTGTTTAAGTTTATTTATTCTATCGAAGTTACACCCGAGGTAAGAAAAATAATAAATCCCGGTAATAAACTTTTGATACATTTTAATCCTCACCAGCGATAGCAAGCAGAGGATCGCTCCTGCCGGACTGCTCGGCTTCTCTAGAAGCAATTACTACAATAAGCGAGTTAGCCAACTAACGCAATTATTTTCTGTTGTTTCAGGTAAGCTGGTGTACATATATACTACGCGGTGTGCGGCGGTGTTCGCGCGCGACCCAAGAGGTGTGAGTAATGATCAACCATTATCTTTTCTGTTTACTCTCCCCTTGTACGTCCTTGCTGAGGCTAGATAGGCCGCATTGAGGAGCTAAACCTTCCAACTTGCCTTTATATATTACTTTGCCTTTGCTTCACAACTGTACAGATAGAAGTAGAAGCAAAGAGGGACTCTCTCTTCCTTCTTTCTTTCTTTCTTTCTTGAGGAGAGGCTTTACTTGTGATTCCACGAGAGCGATGCCATGGCAAATTCCCAGTTCCCAGTATTACTATAGTAGGCCTTTTACTCAACTCTTCTTTCGAGTCTTGAAATTATACTTACACTTATATAAACTCTTAAATGTACAGACTTTGGACGAAACACGCTACTCAAATATTTACCGGGATAAATTATTTTTCAGGATTAATTTTCACCATTAAAATCTTTTTCTTTCATTTATTAATTTTTTAATGGTATAAAAAATTTTAAAGCAGCAAGTCAGAACTCGCTAATGGACAATTTAATATATCGATTAATTTCTTATAGTTGATAAGATAGTTAGTTGAGTTTTTAATCTTAAGTTTGCTCTTGAGAGTTTCATTAGTTTTTTTATCCTTTTATTTGGGTTAATAAAACATTAAAAGAATTTCAAAGTCGTTAAAGGAGGCTAAAGGAAGATTCAATTAGTAATAATTAGTTTCTAAGTGATAATTGGTGTTATTGAAAATTTATTAATGGTAGTTATATGAACAAAAACAATAGGACGTAGCTGCAATTATAATGAAACTAATGAAAAATTTTTGATTGTTTCTAGGCCACATAAGTAAAAAAATTTTCTGATATTGATTCGGTTATACGCGGTTAAAAATCAGGATTAATAAAATTCAACACTCTGCGTACAAAAGTGAACAAAATTTTGGTAAAAGTTATTTTTTTTTTTTTAAGTTTTGGTGATAAATCCTGACGAACAAAGTAAAAAATAATAAATTATCAACATTTTTACGTTTGATAAATAGAAATTCATTGCTTTAATGTTACTAAAATTAACTTTTTTATGGAAATTATTAGGACTTTTTAACAAATAAATTATTATAAAAATAGTTTTTAAAAAAATGCAATTTGTAGAAACTACACAGAAAAAAAAATTAATTTGAATCAAGAGAAAAATTCTTTAATCAAGAAAATAATTTTGAAGAGTTTCATCATCTTGGATCAAAACGAAAAATTCTTGAACCAAGAAAAATTTTTTAGTTTAAGAATTTTTCTACTCAAATTAAGAAGATGAAATTCTTCAAAATTTTTTACTTGATTCAAGTAAATTTTTTTTTCTGTGTAAAAAAAAAAACATTGATGTAATTTTTTTAAAATATTAAAATTTACTCATTCTATCGAGCTAAGAAAAACGTTATTATAATTTTTTAAAATCTCTAAATACACATTTTATAATTTTTAAACGAATAACAAATATTTTTTTATTTTAATTCAAAGAAAAATAAAAAAAATTCAGGCCACGATAAACCTGATTCTAAGTATTATCCCAAAAAATAAACTCTTGAACATTCAAAACTGGTCCATTAACCCTAATAGTCATATTAATGCCTCTATTAGATCGTCTAGCTGCCTAGAGACCTGTAATTAACGGATTAAAGGATTAAACCATAAAATTAATCAGAGTGTTTAGAATAATAAATAATTACAGCGAGAGTGGAGTATTTATGGACTAATAAACAGAGTATCACGGCATAGCAGTTTAGGTAATGAAAGTTCGCAAACTGTCATTAAAACTTAAAGTAAAACTATAAGCAACAAACTCTAAGATGAACCCGCGATATGAATCTTGTTACCGTGGGCTAGTACCTTAAGCTTAAGCCAGTCAGTAACTTTCCAGGTACCTGGTACTGTAATTAATCGGGCCGATAAGCTTTGAATGCGCAGGTGCTCGAGATGACCTGTATATTTTATAAATTAATATCACCATTGAACGCACTCGATAAGATACGCCTACGGAGATGACATATAAATGGATAGGGACCCCGTTAATTAATAAGTCTCGACTCGTATTTCAATGTTTCCACTTGTAAATAATAATAAATAATAAATAATAAATTATTAATCACCTGGCATACCATTACCTTAGGAATCCTATATATGTTTGGTGAGTTTGCCGATTAATTATGGAGATACTCAACGTTAATCACGTTCCAGCGGTCGGGGCCGAGGTGATCTCATGTAGCTTTGTGGTATCTGAGGGATTAGTACATTCATACACCCCACAAACTCATGGGCAGTCGCCCGCCTAACCCAAAACATCCCTATCATCCCTCAGCACTGCATACATCACTTGCTGACCCTTATTAGCAAGTTATTTTGCTAAAATCGCCTCGCAGATTTTAAGGTTTAGATTTTTTAATTTATAGTTTTGTTTTAAGGTTATATATATACATCGAAAGAAGTTTTCTTTAAAATTTAATGTTAAATTTATGAGAAAAATTACTGGACGGTATTATAATCTAGAACGCTGATTTATCATTTTTTAGTAACAGCAATACTTTTGCACGCCTCATAAGCGAAGCGGATGAAACTGTGCTCTACAATCACCTTACAAAAATCCAGCGATTTCTTGAACTAAAATTGTCTCTATTTATTTTCTATCGCACTTGTAGAACAATATTTACACACAAATGTCATGAAAAAACAATAGTTTCAACACTTATGACATTTAGCTTTTTAAATAAATAAAAAAAATGTAAATAAGGTTCGATTACAATACATGCGCAGTCCTTTTTCTTTTCTGAGTGGAAAATGACGCAAAAGATTTATAAGTATTTGTATTTTATTTTAATCAATTTTATTATGGAAAATGAGATTATGAGGCGTGTATTTTTGGATTTTCCAGACTTTTTAAAATCTATGTTGGTAAAATTTATTGGACTCGACTGTAAAAAAAAAATTTAACGCACCTATTTTACCACATATAGAATAAAGTCATCAATGGAATAATTTTTAAGTATTTTATTTAAAATTACATTTAGAATAACTAATCCTAACAAAAAATTAAAAACGTCTTTAAAACACATTTTTAAGAATAATATTTAACTAATTGCACTCAAAATAATTGCACTCTCTTTAGAGTTAATGAAAAATTTTAATATTCATGTAAAATAAAAAGTATGCAATTCAATCAACAATTTTTCTTGTTAATTATTAATTTATTAACAACAAAAATTTTATTAAAAATAGTCAAAAACTTAAGATTAGAAAAAATAGTAAAAGTATGTTTATGTGAGAAATTAAATTTCCAATAAAAAAGTCTTTATCAATTTATCCGTATCTTCCATACCTGAGTCAGAATGTTAATTAAAGTTAGAAATCCATTATTGCGCTGAAATAAATTCGAACATTATTCAAAGGTACAGATTAAATGTTAATAATAATAATAAATCCATCTGGTGTTTTTAATATGCGATAGTAAAGCACAGCTTCTCGGATCTTTAATCCAGGAGGGCTGCAATAAAAAACATTTAATAACTATTTCAATAAAAATTAATATGATTTAATTGAGTAATAAAAAAGTTTATCTGAATCCCTGGGGGCTATCGCGTATAATATAAAAGTGATAAAAAGAAAGATAATATTTATCAAGACGTAGGAAACCGCGTTCGCGTTCTATTCGAGTTCCATTTATTATAACACTGTATAACTTACACTTTCTCTATAAAATCTATCGCGTCTTCAGCTGAAACTCCAACCGGCAAAACTTTTCTGCACTCTCATGCCGTCAGATAAAACTCAACAATATTAGTTCAAATTATTATTATTACTTTAATCGGAAGTAATGTGACCTAGTTTAAAAATTTTTTTCCTTGATGAAAAAAGTATTTGACTTTCTACGATAAATAATAAAAAATTATAAAATGATGAAAAAAATATTTATTGTACTGTGCAATTTAAAAATAACCTCAACCGAGTGGCTGTCAATCAAACTATCGTCTCTCCGCGACTCCGCCGGATAGTTAATATCATAAATTAGCCTCGATGACCTCAGTGTAATTTAATGACAAGCCTCAACTATTAATTCGCGCATTTCAATCTGCCAACTATTATTTTGACGTCAATCATATGACAGATATTACATTATATTATCTCGTGTAATAATCGATTGTACCAGTAAAATAAAATAGCACGCCGAAGCGCAAATAGAGTTTTGGTGTGATCGGTAATTTATCATTTCGAGACTGAACTGAAATTTCACATCACCGTTTGTCCAATAATTACCGACCCACGTGTGTCCATTTTTGATATTCGCATGCAAAAAAAAATTTTGTTGATAATCTAAGATATATTGTGGTAAAAATGAATTTGTTAACATAGGGATAACAAATCATATATTAAAATAACAAAATTTAGGTTATAACAAGTTTTTGATATGTTATAACAACAAAACAATTTTGTTACTTCAAAAATCTTTTAGTTGATTCAACAAAATATTTTTGTTGGTATAACAAATTTTTTTGTTCAAACAGCAAAATTATTCTATTAAAATAACAATGAGAATTTGTTGGAACAATAAATAAATTTGTTACAGTAAATTTTATAAAAATACATTTAAAAAGTAACAAATTAGTTTTGTTACTGCAACAAATTCACTTTGTTACAGCAACAAAATCACTTTTTCTTTATGCCTCGGTCGAAAGTACGCATATTTTGCACCTATTTCGAGGCAGAAAGTTAAAGATTTGTGCATTAGTAAAGTTGCATATTCACATTCTATAACAGCGGGAACAAAAAATCCTTTCATTAATCCGACTGACATTAGTCATTTGTTACTAACTATGTTTTGTTTACGCTGGTTATTTACCATTGATAGCACTAAGATACAGTTTGACAGTGACGTGTATAAAATAAATCAAATTTAATTATTATTAATTGTTGTCAATTTTCAGTTAATGTGCTCGACTTTTTTATTTTTATGTTTGTTGAATTCCAGAAATTTTTGTTTTATTTAAGCTCAAAACGTTTCAAATAAAATGTTGGTCAATTATCTACATTGATTGTTTTTTATTTGATGCCTGCCTCCCCGACCAGCAGCACTCGCTTCGCTCGCGCCGGAAATGTCGGAGCCAGGCATCAATTTTTTTTTGATCCAGTACATTATAATATTTATGTACTTTTGACCGGCTATAAAGAAAAATAGTATACACCACACGGGCAGAAGTCTCAAACTTTCTGCCCTAGTAGTGTAATATACTCTATAACAGCAACAAAATGGTTTTGTCAGAGCAACTAATTTATTTTGTGATTAAACAAACTTGTTAGTTAGTACAACTTGAAACATTTTGTTAATGTAACTAATGGATTTGTTGCTATAACTATACTCATTTGTTACCACAACATATTTTTCAGTTATCCCGTTTTTTGTCATTTCAACAAGGTCGTTTTTATGCTTGCGCAAATTTTTAAACAATTTTTTTATTGATTAAGTTTATTATTTATTACTTATCAGATTTTTTTCTTAATTCACTGATATAAAATTTAATTTAACATCTAAAAAAAAATTCTTTAAACAAAAATATCATTTTAAGACTTTAATCTTCTTGAATTGAGAATTTTCCACTGACATAAAGTGAGTTTATTTTAAACAATACACGGTTTGGCATTACAATGCTTCAAGTATTTATTATTGCATAAAGTTTTGATATTTTATTAGGAATAGTTAATAAGTAATGATCTTTTGATGTTCACTGTATCGATTGCTGTAAGTCTGGGACATATATAACTCAATAAACTATTCAAATTTGTAATTTTTTATGAGCACCTGCGACAGCTATTATTTAATCAATAAAGTTTAATTTAATTATAGACACTGTGCGGTTTCCGTTTGATGTAATATTTATGTTCATTTGATATTTTATACCTATTCTATTTTATTATTATTTCATTCTTTGAATTGTTCATCGTGTCGTAATCGATTGAGGAAAATTTATTTTAATAATTCGTAAAGTTTTCAGTTCTGTCGATAGTTCATTTAGTGATAATTTATTTATACGAAATCGTTTTATTAAAAAGTTTGTTTCATTCTTGTCCGGGTTCATTTTAACTCGTTCCATTCAATTCGATTTGAAATATTAAAGCAACTGAATTAATTAATCATTGACTATGGGAGAATTTAAGGCTTTGTAATTGAAGATATTTGATTTTGTATGCAATTAGTTATTTGTGAACTTCCATCTAGATAGATGATTATTCTAGATTTTTTTCATTTAATTATAGATATTACACTGAAGAAAAATGCAAAAATTTTTTTGAAGGGAATAAATAGAGAATAGAATTTCCTACAATAAAATTGAGATGAAATGTATGTGGCATCAATTAATTTGTGATCTGATTGGTCGAAAATTTAGTGTCATTGAACAATGAGCTCATTCCGACATTACACTCATCGAGACCTTTCATTTGAGTACCCACATCGATTTTTCATATATTTACATATATTATATATATATATATATATATATGTATATCTGAAAAATATATCAAAATGCATGTGGGTACTCAAATGAAAGCTTTTGATTAGTGTAAAATCGGGATGAGCTTATATCTTTAAAAACGTCAATGGTTAAAAAAATACAGTGCAATTTAACAAATGTTATTATTTAATAAAGCGAAATTTTATTTACTTACAGTTCACATAGTTACTGCAAAGTTATTAGTATAAATAATTCAAATAATTTACATTGACAAATTTCCTTTATCCTGCACTCAGCTTTGTAAATTGAGAACATAGTAAATTTTTTGTCAAAAATTTAATGAACCCCATCACTCGTAAACTTGTTTATTTTCCAAACTTTTTTCCACCTTTAGTCCAAAGACCCGAACAAAATAAGAAAACTTATGAAAAGCAAACTCGAAAAACTAAAATAATAAAAATAATTTATTTAGTACTCAGCCAGACGAGTGTAAACGATAAATAACGTAATAAAAAATGAAAAGTAAATAAATTTTATAAATTCATAGCATAGAGCTGGGAATAAGTCAAGCAATGCAAATGCAATCTCATCAAGTTATGCGGCATATGGTAATGGGTATTGCTAGTAGTTACTCTCGCTCTCATGTGGCACTCTCCCATGCAATCCCGAGAATCGATTAGATTGCAATGTGCCGACAAGTGAGAGCAGCAAATATAAAAGCTTATATACCTTGGATGAAGTCAGGTGAGTTGAGTACTCGCTTACACCACGCCACAATCACCACCACCAGCTTCTCCAGCAGCAGTGCAGCCGCTACTGCGATATCTGCATCCATAACTCCGTTCCGGTGCATATATATATGATATGATAGTAATAGTACAAGCATGCACTCGTATGTTATCCTTGTGAAGACTACTCATGCAGTTACACCCATATTCTTTATATTTGTACCTGAACTCACCTTTAACTCATTCATACTCTTTCATTCTTCTCTCCTCTCTGCTCTATCTCCTCTTCTCACCGCGGTCCTTGATATAATTTATCCTAGACCAGACTGGACACCCAGCGCAATTAAGTCGCGAGAAAAAAAAATTATAATTTATATGCTAATTAACCGCTGGGAAAATTGGAAATATGACGCTTGTATCACACTCGCTAATTCTACACCTTTTTCCTGTTAGGTGAAGAAAAATGTTATTTGAGTCAAATATCATATTATTGCGTCAGATGATTTATTCACTGTGAAGTAATTGTTTGTACAGAGATAGATGAGAAAAAATACACTAGTGTAGTTTTATAATCATGAATAATTTTTTTTATTTTTTTACCAAGCTTGTAATTATTCAAGAATTCCCGACAAATTTTAAAAATTCTTGTCTAGGGTAGTACAAAAAATCAAATAAATATTAACATTTGAAAATTACAACTATGGAATTTTTCTTACACTTCAATATTAAAAATTATAAAAAAATAAAATCTCTTTACTGTAACTACTGAAAATTAAATCTAAGTAATGATATTATCCACTGACTTTGAAGCAGCACTGCAATCGCTGAAGACTTCTCAGCTGTATAAAAAATTATACATGTCAGTGATCAGCTATTACTCAATCACATTTAATGATAACAAACTTTTACACGATTATTATTCTGCTAAAAATTTATGTAATTAGTAAAATATTATTTGTAAAAATATACTTTAATTAACTTTCTAATTTTTTGTTACTTTTAGCTAATCTATATAAATGTTTTCAAGTGAAATAACGTCAAAAAATAAATGTAATGAAAAAAATTATTCATGTATTTACATAATTTTTATTTTATCAAATAACATAATTTTGAGAATAAAGACTTTAATTCCACGCAATTTTCAAAAATGTTGTGCAGCCTTTAAAAATTTTTGTATCGAGCTGATCTTCGAAGAAAACTCTGAATACACGATAAACAATCACATTTTCACAGGAGGCTCCAAAAATAAAAATAGTCTTTTTTCTGCGCCACCCCAGCATTTACTCTTGAGTAATTTCAGAGGTCTCCAGAGACCTTAGAAGTAAATTTCATCGTTTCCAACAGATTTTCTTCACCTGGATTGCTTTCTAGGTCAATCACTACTTCCTCAGGTATCACTTCACGAATAAATAATTATCAACATGACTTCTTTTTCATATTTTTGAAGTCTCTGGTGGCCTGTAAATCCCTCTGGACTAAATAATTTCCATCCGTTCATCACCTACTTCATACACTGATTCTGTGAAGAGCCAAATCAATCAAGCCTGAGTGTATTTTCCTACAGGTCGGTAATTTCATCGCCCTCGTCCTTTCCCAGCTGTTCAATAACCCGTTATTACAAAAAAGGAGCCAAACCCTCTGAAATTAGATCTGTGAAATGGCGGAGGTATTTACATATTAACAATCGAATCGACATTGATACACCCGGTGATATTCAATTGAGTAGCTGGCTTGTAATATTGTATTAC
>JZSA01003295.1:0-16944 GCA_000956155.1 Cotesia vestalis
CTAATTTTTTTTTTTTTTTTTTTTTTGAGGTAGTTAGTTACAAAATCTTTAGAATTTTAAATGTAGGTAATTAAACGCATAATACGCATGCTATTGGCATTAGAAGTCGATTTGACTTTTCAAACAAGAGATTATTGCAGTAAAAAAAATGACATTTTTAGACGATATGGAAGAAGAGTCAGAAAACGGTAATTTTTTATGCATGAAAGGATGTCAAGAAATTTATGTAAAATTAAAATTTATTAGAACAATATGTGTATAATAACCCGAAAAAATTTAGAAATTCCCAACCTTATAGTTTTCTATATTTTTTTCAAAATTTTCCTCTTTCAAGTGAAGCCTAAAAAATATTTAGAAATTTTTCGAAGTAAAATGGAAACTAAAAAATTTCCATGGATTAATAAACCATTAAACATTTTCCTATAACTTCGGAGATTAATTGTAAAATTTACCGAAAAATATCAATTTTCATTTTGCATAAATTTTTATTCAATAATATTATAAAAACAATGAAAAAAAAAAAAAATAGTAAAAATGATAAAAGTAAATAATTGGTGAAACATTTATTCAAAGTGCAATGTGTCCGATGAAACTCGATTAAACTCGATCAACGATTGAGGCCATTGCGAACACGTTTGGTCCCTGTAATTAAACTGCATATATATATACATACTGGCGTGTCACCCGCCCGCTTCAGATTCTGCGACTGTAGAGTGAGGGAGCGAGGAAAGAGTCGAGACAGATCGAGCGATCGATCCTCCGATCTGTAGCACCTGTAAAATGCCGTTAAATTAATTACATTCGCACAAGCCTTTTTTCACATCCAACAAAAATACAATGATTAATTGATTGCATACTTTTAATTCAACTTTCATTTCTCGAACTTCCAGACTCGGCTATTTTTATCTATTTGATTGATTAATTAATTAATTAATCAATTAATAATTACCGTACAATTTAATTACATTCAATAGAGTAGGATCCAGTCGCTGGCAAAGGGATTTTACTTAATTCAGCCTCTGGTACTATACACTCGACTCTCGTACATTAAGCGAATGGATAATTGCTGAACTTGGGAATATGTATGCAAGCATATTCGAATAGTAATTTTCTCCCAATTTATTGCCTTATTCTATTCAACGTTAATTTCACATTTTCATTTTTCTGTATTTATTATTTATGACACTGATATTAACAGACGTCTGGTAATTTTTGTGATTTTTTTTTTTAAATAAATTATCCGAAGAAAATTAAAAAAAAAATTCTATATAGGAAAATAATATACATAAAAAATTAGAGGTGTAAATTTCTTAAAATATTTTTTTATTACCAAATGGTTGTTCAAAAAAATCAAAAATTGCAGAAATTAAAACAAATGTTTTTTTTTTTTTATTTTTATTTAATGCAATAATTATAAAATTAATCATTTCAACAACTGTGTCTATCTATTAATTTTATTGCAACTCTAGACTGATCACCTCTTTTTTAGTTTCTCGCTCGCACTATAGCGAGTTTCTATAGGCTGAGTAGTTGTTGGGCAGCGTCACGCTCATCGGGTGACCAGTCGAGGGTTAATTGTAAAAATTTTTTAATTTTGACGAAATTTCACGGTTTTTTTTACCCTCCTTAAATTTTAGATAATAATCACACAAAATAAAGAAAAAAAGGATTCTTTGATATTTACAACTAGAACCCCAAAAATCGTTTCTATTAACTTTAGGACTTTATCTTGAAAACAAATAATTTTGACATTAATATTCTTGGAGAAAGGAGTTACTTTCAGTGGAAAAGTTTTTATCAAAAATACACTGCAATAATATTTTATTTTACTTTATGGTTAATACACCCTTGGAAAAATCCTGTCAGTCGAGTTACGACCCCACTTCAAAAGTAAATAAATCATATTTCACTCGGTTCACAGTTCCATATACATATATAGACATATAAGTATATATATTTACACGTATATTTACTTATGCACGTAAAATAAAAAGGAAAAAAAAGTTATTTTTTTTCTTTTTACTCCATCTTCATCTTGTTTTCTCTGTTCTCCGATGAATATTTTACCCAGGGACCCATTTGACCCTTGAGATCTCATACGTGTGCTGTATACCTACTTAAATTCGTTTCTAGCCGATCAGTCAGCCAGATCAGGTATGGAAGAAAAACAACCTATATAATCCTGTCACATAGAGAGTAATAAAAATATATTTTAAATTTATTTTATTTATTTATTTTAACGGAATATTGACTTTACTTTGTGAGTTAAGTATTTTATTTTCTTCGAGTGCTTCTATATTTTATTCATTCCAATTTTTTTAGTCATGCATTAGCCTATATGCATCAGCCTGAGTTGGCTTTAGTTGAGCGTTTTTAACGGTTCAATAATTATTAGTTACAATTTTATAATTGGCTATCTTATTATCTTTCTCTTGTTATTCGCCAAAAAAATGTTGTTTTCTTTTCTATGGCCATTGGTCATCTTTAAGATTTTAATTGCTCCGAAAAAATTTTATATATGCTTGTATTTATGGTTAGTGTTCTGTAATGGGACAGTTATTGCCGAAAAGAAATTATGTTTAGGGCGCGCTATATTTTTTACGACCAACGCATTCCATAATATTTTGTAATAAAATAGTTTGAGAAATTTATATTATTTTTTTAAGGCTTTTATTATTTTATTTTAGCTGGGAAATTTTTTACCGAGATGGTTGTTACATCTGGCGAAAAAGTTTTTTATACTGTTTTTGTATACTAATGTACTAATAAATAATTGTAATGAAACGAAAAATATCGCTAAAATTAGTAATTATTATTTGAAGGGAATCAAAATTCTTGAGTTTAAAATAAATTTTTTTTGGAAAGAAATATTATTAAAAAATTACAGTAATCGTGGGACATTCTGTAATTTTTATTCTAATTAAAATTTTTTTAATAATAATTCACAAATACAATGGAAAAAAAATTTTTTTTTATTCACAGAAACGTGAACAAGATTTATATTACAAATGAATGAATTTTTTCTCTGAATAATTCTATAACTGTATACAAAAATTACTTCTCGGGTTAAATTTGAAATTTAACAATGTAAAGTTGAACAAAACAAACATTTTGATAAAAAAATAACAAACTAGTGGATGTAATAATTTTCAAATAAATTGTGATATTCTAAAAAAGATTGTTGGTTTTGTGTAAATTTATTCAATAATTAAATTTTGTTGTGCTGCATTAATTATAAAAGCTCAGTACCCCAACAGAGAACCGTGTATTTTGCATTCAGTGGAGAGCGTTGTGGTGGTTGATGCAAGAAAGTAACAGTAAAGAGTGTTGGGTAATTTTTATAAAAGAAAAATAGCCGAAGAGTGAGCAATTTAACTCTGAGATTCAAGTACCGGGAACGCGACTAGGTGAAATGGAATTGTGCTTCGCTATCCTCTTGCACGATTTATGAATGTAAAGAGCCTCCAGTCGCTCGTTTATACTCTGTATAAATATATATATATATACTAAACTCACACTAAAAAGAGATTTCAATTCCAAACGAGGAATTGCAATCGTCGCATTGATTCTACTCTAGATAACATGATTTATGAACTAGCTTTGCAAATAATAAAAATCTAAGGATCTCTGCTCCCATTTTCGCGAAAAATAAAAGAACAAATTCATTAAAAAAAAGTACAGAATAAATAATTATAATTATTGATTAGCAGTATATCCGTTAAAATGCTCCATGACAATGGAATAAATTTAAGCTGACTGTTTTATGTATCCGGAAGACAAATGAATCATTTGCAAGTTGTTGAAGCGTGAAAACAAGAAACCGTTCGTTTGGCCAAAGCTGTATCGAGTCGGTGCAGATTTAGCGGGTACACCGGCAGCAGGCTCTACCGGTGAAAGTAAACCAAGTTCGAGTATTTACTTGTGCTCACAAACTTTAACTTAGCTTAACTTACATTGTATGCATATATATTACTGCAGCTTACGTTTTTGTAGCTCGACGTGAAAGAATAATAATAATAGTAAAAAAAAATAATAATAAAAAAGAATAGTTTATTGATTAGCTCTATCCGACATATAATTACAAAATTTTCACAGAAAATTTATCTACAATTTACAAAAATTGCTGTGTTATTAATTTTATCTACTTTTATTTAATGTCTCGTTTTAATATTTTTTTTTATTGATAATAAATTGTTTTTTATTATCGAAAAAATTTTATAATATGGTGTATAACCATTTCAGAAAACTATGCATTTATTTAGAACCATATTCATTTAGTCGTGGTCATATATGATAATATATGACCGTACAAGGCGATATGGATCTATATATGAGTATATAAGACCAGATAGGTTAGTAAACAACGATATCAAAGTATTTTTCATGTTTAAATAAGATCATAAACGTCCGTATATGTTCTAATATTTTCATATACGACCTGACATGGAAATTGTCATGGAAAACCATTTACTAATACGTCTGACTTGGCTTAATATGCCTTTATTAGACTTGAATGGTCATATATGTCCATGTATAATTTTTCGATCAAAAACAATGTTGAAAATGCCCAACGGAGGGCGCATGTTCTTTGAATTTAAAGAGTTCCTACTAAAGAGTTAATTTTTAGGAGATAAGTTTAAAAAAAAAAATTACTCACTCTTCTAAGGAGCTTAATTTATTTTGGTCTTACAAAAAATGTTAGTAAAGGTACTTATTTGTATAAAAAATAAAAAATTATAATAAATTTCTCAATCCTCACAAATAGCCTAATGGGGCCATATATAAAAACTTTTTCAAGAAAAGTTTATAACTTTTTCTATTTCAATAATAAAGTGTCATTTAATTTATCATTTTATCTACCATCACTCATACCTTATATGTTATTCTCCGCTAGACCGACAAAAAATAATAATAGTAACTGTAACAGTACTTGGAAACAGGAAAATAATTAGGAAAATTTTCGACGTCAAATTAACATGTTCGATTCACCGAAAACTTTAAAAACTAACGGAAGATTGTTATTATTATTTATTGTTATTGTTATTATTATTATTATTTTAGTCGTTTGTTAACTAATATGTAGCATAACAATATGTTTAAAAACCCGAAATAATGACGTTTGTACAAATAATTACGATGTTAATATAATAATAACGAGTCTCAATTAAAATTCCGTTAGGTTAAGCACCGAGTGTCGTGAACAATCAACCATCAGCACGTCAACTTTTAATCATTTCTCACGCTGTTAAAATATATATTTTTTTTTTATTTTATTATCGTTATTATTCCTCCAAGATTTATAATAATAATAATTATTATTATTTTTATAATGATTGTTCGTGTAATCGAGCATCAATAATTATTGATCATTAATCTTTTGTAATCGCTTTTATTATTTGCAATTCGTGAGTTATCATTTTTTTTTACAAGATAATTTTTTAAATTTAATTGTATACTCAAAAAGTTCACTAGAATTTTTTTTTTTGCGAGTGGGTAATTTTAAAAAAACTTGCTTACAATTTTTCCGCTCCGGAATATCTAGTTGCAGTAAATTTCTAATTAGTTTGTTTAGATACGGCCGATAGTAAACTTTTTAGTGAACCAGTGATGCCTCGTTAAAAATTCCAGACCGTTATGATATGATAAAAACGTAATTACAGGTAATATAAATTAATAAATTACCAGAGTACGAGTGTAAGTATAAATAGTCTGGGTTAGAAATAAATATTAATAAACCACGCCTTGCTCCTTTCCCTTTCTTGATAGATACAAGAACAGAAGTTGAGTCTACGGTCTGGAGAAAGACACCGATAATAAGGTCATGCGTCTGTAGGTTAATAGCTTGCTACTCTGAGCACCTGTATCAACTATTTATTTATTTTTTTATCTCCTTTTCCTATAAGTAATCTCAATATTACAATTTACAGTTTAACAAGTAACAAGTTAATAAATATTTACACTTTTTATCCGTTACTTTTTAATCGAATTACCGGTGAACTATCGGATTTATGCAAAAAGTCAAAGAGCAAGTTCCTGCTGATAATTTCATTCCACTTTTAAGACTCCGGTTTTTTATTTTTTTGTATTTAATAAAGCTCAAGTTAATTGTATCTGTAATACTTTCCGGCGGAAAAATTTATGCGGAAATTACAAAAATTCTCGGGCGAAATTACACGCTTCGTTTTATGTAACATTTAGTATTTCTAATATAAATAAAAACATGAGATTTTTCCGCTGGTGTTTTGAAGAGCAAAAAATTAAACTAATTTAGTTATGTGAAAATTGATTGTTAATTTTTTTATTACTTTATGATTTTACGTAACATTGATTTGATTATAAAATTTACATCAGCGCGTTTTAATTTTTGTTAAGGTGAAAATTTATTTAGGTGATGGAATTTTTGTGAGAAAGTTTTGAAAGTACTCATTTTAGTTTTTTCGAGAAATTTACTTCGGATGTATATTATTTAAAGCAAAAAATTTAATTCTACGAAGTATAAACTTTTAATTGTGCGATTTTTTTACTTTGAATGTTTTATTGGGTATGATATTTTTAACTAAATTTTATATAAGGTTTGGTTGAAAAATAAGAGATTTATATCCATTGTAAAGAAAAAAATTATTTATTTAATCAAGAAACTTTCATATTAGTTATTCAAAAATGTTTTCTATAATACATTAATCAAAAGTGCCAAAACTTGCAATGCATAAAAATAAATTTGGAACATTTTAAAAAATCCTAACAATCATATATATTATTAAGAAAATAAGCAAAATTTTATGGCCAGTTTATTTATATGATAAAATGTGTTTGGTTAAATTTAGTATCGTTGGAAAAGTCTTTACCTGGAGTTGTACCTTTTCAATGTTCCATATCATTCTCACCAATAGTCAATTTATGATGATAAATATTCAGGCTGCATTCAAAAATACTCTATCTCTAGATACATAATTAAGAAATTACCTTGCATCTTGTGAACTATTGACATTTTTAAAAATATAAACTCACCGCGACATTACATTCACTGAGACCTTTAATTTGAGTACCCACATCAATTTTTCATATATTTACATATATATATGTATATCTGAAAAATGTATCAAAATACATGTGGGTACTCAAATGAAAGCTCTTGATGAGTGTAACATCGGGATGAGCTTATATCTTTAAAAACGTCAATAGTTAAGACAGTAAAGTGCAATTTAACAAAAGTCATTATTTAATAAAGCAAAATTTTGGTTTGATTTTTTTGAATTTTTTTTTCAAACTTAAAAATTCAAACACCCTGTTAAAACTCATGTGTCCTGCTATTGACGAGAAATATGAAGAAATACTCCTAATTTGATAATACAACGCCATCTGTTGGTAATACCATTAATAATGTACTTGAGTGGTGGTTTTCGAAAATGAGAAGGTTGGCGCAACGAGCAAAGTGTGTGCGCTGATTTACGAGTGTCCGAAGTCTTATCCACCGAGTTCATACATAAATGAATGTAATTTTCATCGCAAATTTTAAGCAACCATTTTTTTAAATTATTAATGTTGTATAAAAAAAAATAAAATAAAAGGTCATAAAATTAAAATTTCTCTTGCAAAGACCACCTATTGATTCCAATCTTAACTTTCATAGCCGGTAATCGTCAATCAGGGGATAAAAAGTTCCAGCTGACAGCTCCAATTACGAATCGATAAATTAATTATAAATTCAATAAATAAATAATTTAATGATCGTGGAAACTTGAATTAGTACCCTTAATCAAGATTATTTAAAACATTGGGACATAACTCGCGTGTCGCTCGCGGCATCTCACGGCGTAAAGAATCTTGAGTCTCTAATATGAAATGCCCGACTGGCATCATCTTCATCTTTTCTTCTCTTTCTCGGATAATTCCGTTGGCATTTTGTAATAACAATAATAATAAAAAACCATGACTGTCCTTGAGGTAACGAGTTATATATCACACGAAACTAAACAGATCGGATTGGATGGTGATGTCGCCTTGTACGGGACTTGGATCACGGAATGCCATCTTAATATCCGACGATCATGTTTACTATCAATAAAAAAATTACAGGCTCTTTAACGTGCGAAAAATTAACAGCGAAAAAAAAATAATACGGCAGACACAATAAAAAAATATAATATATTAAAATAAAATAATATAAGGTTGAAAACATGAGGACTGGTATCGATGCCGGGAATATTTTAGTTTTTATTGCCCAAGTACACGCGATTTATTCATTTCATTTTATTTAACTATCTATTTATTTAATATTGTTTTTTATAATAAAGTTTACCTGGGGCTACCCGGGGAAGCTCGGGACACGCCTCAACACGACCCTCGTAACGGGCGAATGCTCTTACTATCCACCCGCTGCTATTTTCGGTCTAACGGACCAACTCTATGGGGTTATGCAGATTAAGCGAGCGTGACGCTCATGCCCCGCACGATTCTAGCCTTATACTTCCACAACAGTTTTCTCCTTCTCCGTTAATCCTCTCTGGGGTATACAGCTCTCCATTTTCATTTTTTTATCAAATTTATCTCGTGTTTAGAGTTTTCGCCACGAAATTGTCCGTGGAAAGAAGCTTTTGGCATAAATTTGAGTTTAAGTTGATTTTTGGCTGAATGGTTAGAGATACGGTAAAATTGATAAGGACCTTTCTCAGAGAAAATTAAACTTTCTTAAAAAAAAAAAAGATTTCTTCTGAATATTTTGTACCTTCAATATTTTGACCCGAAATTGAGTTTGAAATTTTTGAATTTTCAAAAGTATTATTTTTAGCTCATTTTCAAGTTTTATGATTTTAAAGTTCAAATTATAGCTAATATATAAAATATACGGTAAAATAGATCAGGTAATATCTTAGATAGAAGTGAATTTCTTAAACAAAAAATCTGTAATGATTTTTTTCGTATCTTCAATATCTAATCCTCAATCTTGTATCTTAAAGTATGGGAATGACTAAAATGAGCCTACTATATTTTTGTTTTTAATTTCGCCTTTTGATTTTACTTGCTAACGTAATTTGGGTCTCATTTTTCTTCACCACCTGACTGAATCGTGTGCATAACGATAACCAATCTGGTTTTAATTTTTCGTGTAAATAAATTAATTTCCATAAAATATGTTTCGAAAAAAAAAAGAGACAATTATACTATAATTAATTGATAAAATTAAATTTTCTGCATACGGCATCAATATTCCATGCTGGTAAAATTTTAATTAAATGCCGGGGAGTCAATTGTAAAATATTCGAGGGAATTCGTCCATTAATTATTAATAAATGGTAAAATGTATAACAATAAAATAAAAAAAGGTATGTAGCAGTTACAGAGTATAGCGGTTTTAATTTAATTAACGCGAGCGAGTCCAAATGAGAATAAGGTGCAAGTAACCGTATGTATATCTGCGTTATGGAGATATACTCGACGCTCTGATTAAGGCGCGTAGTGTTTTTATTAAAAGGATTTTAAGCAAAAATGCAGCAAAGAAGCAAGACAGAAACAAAAAAAACAGAGTTTAATAGTCGGACGGTAATTTAAGGATTTTTAAAACTGTTGGAGTTTGCAATGCATCCTTTTGCTATGTGTGCTTGTATAAAAGTGATAATAATAGCAATAGACATTACATAGATATTGAAGCCGCGGCATGCGGGTAATTCTGTTCTGAGTTTACTATCATATTCAGAATTTCAAATTCACAGAGCGTAGGCGTGCGTCGGTGAATTAGCATCCTGGGACAAGTGTGTCCTTGCCTCGTTTCACACATCCATTCTATCTACATTTCTAAATCACGTTCAAATTTTCAAAGGGCTTTTCGTTCCTCAATAAATCACTCTTTATTATCGCCCTCGCATGTATTTATTGTCACATTTTCATACATTATTAGTTATTAGCTTCACGTACTCTTTTTTGTATTGACATATGTAATTGTTAATTAATTTTCATAATAATAATAATAATAATTGTTATTATGATAATTACTCGTCAACCTTTGCATTAAATTAGACATTTATTGGTTATAGATGAATAATTTATTTCAAAATGCTTGACATTAATTTTCAATTTTTCAGAATATTGTATTTTTGAAAATTTTTCGTATAAGTTCAGATTTAAGTTAATTTTTTATCCAAATGATTAGAGATATGGAAAAGTTGAAAGACATCTTTCTTGTGGAGGATTCAATTTTTTATGATAAAGTTTTCTTATGTTTTTTTTGTGACTTAAATCATATGGCCTAAAATTAAACTTAAATCTTTTGAAAATAATATTGTTCGTTTGCTTCAAGATTTGATGACTCAAAAATTCAAATTCCAGCTGAAAAATAAGAGATACAGTAAAATTGATAAAATTGATTAAATTTTTCACAAAAAAGATTCGATGTAATTTTTTCGTATCTTCAATATTTAATCCCAAATTAGACTTTAACGTCGTCACTAAAAAATAATTATTTTTAGATTTAAAATTGAATTTAAAAATTTTTTCATCTTCTACAAATCTCACTGAAGTTAAAATCATAAGCAATAAAAGAAAAAAAAATTCGTGTGCAATACAGGATTTATTCTGACAGACAGATTGATGAATGATATGATGATGAATGATAAATTCTGTTAGTTAAAGTTCAATTAACTTTTCAGCGTCTGAATCTTGACACACGATAGCGATCTTTTAATACGATAGTCCACGATAGGAGAGTTTATCTTACGTGTAAATCAAAATTATATTTATGCTTGGTATAATATTTAATGGGCATATATTTAACAGTCTGGCTGGTAGAGAACAGACAGACATAAACTTGGAACTGGACATAGACATAGACATCAGTACGGGAGTATAATGGGGATTTCGGGCGGCCAGGTGTGTATCGAATTCAGTGAAGCGTAAAAATGCTGGCGATCGACGACCCGTAACGATCATCGGCGGACACCGCGGGCTTACGTGAACCATTGTGGGAATCGGTCATCTTTATATTCTTTTACCGATACGATATGATGTACACCAACAACAGCTATGGGTGCAGGTACGGTAACAATAACAGCTACAGATACAGTATTAACAACTCTGGAGAAAAGTATATATATTGTGCGACGAAACACGGGTACGTAACCGTATAACTGGAGAATATCGAGTCCAGCTCTTGGCTGGTAGATATAATACCAGAAGAGAAGAGAGTTAAGCACGAGGCCAATGCTCTTAAGATAATCCTACCAAACCGGAGCCAATAAAATCGTGACGCTACAGCGTAATTGGAATCTCAAGGGAATAAACCATTTCTTATATTATCTACTCTTACTCTCTTGCTCTCTTTCAGGAGATTCTGGGCCTCTTGCTTCCAGTTTGGCTGCTCCTTGCTTTCCGATATTCCGAGCAGAGGGAATGTCGAAACACTTTGCATATATGCTCCCGCTTTCAACAAATTAATTCTTGAGAAGTTCGCTACCATCTAAATGCTTTTGCTTATTTTTTCTGAATTAAATTATGGGATTAGAGGGTAGAATATTTCATTTTTTGTCAAGAATTGCTTTATTTTTTTACTAAGTTGCTTGGAGAAGAGAATTTTTTAATAATTTTCTTGCAACACTTTTTAGTTGAAAAATTTTAGGGCTCTAATTCATCAATTTTTTAATTGCTAGATATTATGGGAATTTTGGAGTCAAAAGATAAAAAAAATTTTTAGTGCTATTCAACAAAATTGTTTGAAGAAGAAATTTTTTTACAATTTGAAATCTAATTTTTATGTAACACCTCCCACTTTTCAATGGTAAATGCTTCGAACTATGGAAGTTTTCAATTTTTGTATTTATAAAAATTTTTAGAAGCAAAAGTATGAAATTATGTTCAGTATTTTTTAATAATATTCTTTAAAAAACAAATTTTTCTAAGTAGTCGGAAAATTTTTTCCAAATCATAACTACAAAATCGATTTGCCGATAACAACAGCTCAATGTTATTAGCATAGCTTTTAAATAGCATGAATACATAAAAATATAGATTGGAAGAGCAACACTTGAGGCATATCAGATCTCCATTGATTCCCATTAGCCTATTTAATTGCGTAATCCTATAAAATAATAGTTGTCAGATGTATTGGAAGAGTTGTAGTAGAAAATAAGTGAGAAACAAGTAAGCCCAAGCCCGATAACTGAGGACAGTGGAGCAGGATAGGTGGATAGGTGGATAGGTGCAGCCGTACAACCAGAAGGGAAGTGATTTACCGCAAATTGCCCGTTCTCAGCACAGAGTTACATTAAGCATTAGGCAATCGCGTGCATGAGGTAACGTCATGTGCTCCTAGAAAGAGCACGTGAGTCTCATGCTTTTTGCGCCAGATCATGCATAGTATACGTACAGACATACAGAAATACAGACGTACCAAACACATACTGATGTAACATTAAATTGCAAGTATAAAATCATTACATTTTAAATCGTGCTCAAAACACTTTCGATTTGTGCAATTTTCCAGGGAAATTTTCCTCTTTTGATGTACGTAAAAACAAATTTTGTTGGAACAACACAAGACGTGTTGTGGTGAGAAATGAATATGTTAGCATAGGAATAATAACTTATGTGTAGTGAAAATAAAGTCTAGATTTTAATAAGTAATTTATATGTTATAGCAATGAAACAGTTCTGTTACTATAACAAAATCTTTTAGTTTATTCAACAAATCGATTTGTTGAAATAACAAGATTGTTATGTCAGGACAACAAAAATTTTTTGCAGGTTCAACATAAACCAGTCAGTTGGTATAATAAATGTTGGAATTGAGATAGCTATATTGTTTTATTTTTAATAACCAGCAATTTTGTTTTACTAACATTTTTCCAAAACAGTAATCAGATTTTTGAGCTAGAAGTTATTTTGAGCTTGAAAAGCTACAAACTTTGTAATAGAAAGAATTTTGAGTATAAAAGGAAGTTCCAGGAATAGTCTGCAGAGTGAACCATATCCAGGATTATCTAATTGTAATAATGATAAAAAAAATTGTAAATTATAACTTTAAGGTAGTTGTCGTGGTTAAGGCATACCGTTAGAAAATTCTAAATTTTTATATACTTTTTAAAAACATGATGATACAATTACCCTAAAAATTTGAAGTCAATCGGACACCTATAACCTGAAATGAATTCAATTAAAAATTGGATATTCAACATTGATTTCATACTCTCTGCAGTTCTGTACCAGTTTCTTAGTGATAAAAAAAATAACTGTCAGAAACTTTCAAAAAAACTGACAGTCTTTTAATGTGTTTGTTGTGAGTTTAGAAAAAAATTTTTGACTGTTTAATTATTCATAAAAAATGGATTCAAGTTCAATAATTTATGAAAAAGTATATATCTACGGAATCGGATAGAAACAATTGTATGGGTTGCGTCTCCACAGGTACAGTTTTGTGGATTACTTAGCTACAAGCTACTTTAATGACAATTTTGGAGAAAAGTTTCTCGGAACTTTACAACTACTTTCAGCCACAAAATCATTTTGTTAGGCTAATAAATTAATTTTGTGACATAACAAATTGGCTTATTATTACAACTTGACTAAGTTTGTTAAAAAAACTAATGGATTTGTTGCTATATTTTTACAGTTATCCTGTCTTTTGTTATTTTAACAAAATCGTTTACATTGATGACAAAAAAAAATGTTCTACCACTTCGTGGATAATCATTATTATTTCTAGTCATTTTCTTGAAGCTTTTATTTTAAACTCTTCATTCGTTCATCTGTTGAAATGCATCTGGTGTATTATCCACTTCAACTTCAGTTATATCGTAATCGCTCCATTGGATTGGACTAGAGTAAACTTAACTCGGATGATTGAGATTTTTATTGTTCAGATGTTACTTAAATCCCCGATACTTACTTACGGTGATATACGTACTGAAGGCTGATGAATCAACAGATTGATACAATAGGCCGATTAATACTTCGAGGAATATTATATTACATTATTATTCGAGTAATCTTATTCATCTGGCTGTATGATGAGATTTAATGATCAACATTGTCTATTATGTGTACACAAAGGTCGACAGGCTGCAATTATAATCAACTCTCCTTCATTGTCTTCGTAATATAATAATTTTATATATTATTTTGTTATTAAAAGTCTTTGAGGATCTCTTCGTTGCTTACTTAAAAGCGCAGGATTAAATAATTAAAGTTATTGGAGCTATTAATTTATTAATGCCAGAGGTCGTCATATTTATTATTTTTTAGATTAAAAAAAAAAAATCAAAAATTTCTCGATGATTACCGACGACAACTCGAAAGTTGTTTTTCGGTCGTTTCTCGAAACCGTGAAGAAATAGATTTAACGAATCAAAAAGTAGAAAATTTTGAAGAGATGAAAATTCATTACATGTGTTGTTTAAAATCCCTGTCCTTTGTTAAAAAATGAACTGAAAAACAATTTTTTTTCATTTTCTTTATTTTTCAATCTAGTTTCTGGAAAAAAAAATAATTTAAGCTTACTTTTATTGTTTATCTTAATTATTTTTCTTAATTTATCTTAATTATTTATCTTAATTGTTTATCTTATTTTTCGAAAAAAAAATTAATTTTTTTCGATGATTACTATTTTCAATTTGTGTTTTTTTTCTCGAATTCAGAAGTTCTCTTCAGACTCACAAAAATTTTCAAAATAATGTTTTAAGAAAAACAAAAATTAAAATAAAAAAAAAACGTCTCAATAAGTTAAATTTTGAAAAAGTAATAGCTATTTGAAAAAAAAAAAAAAAAAAAATAAGATAAAAATTTATTTTATTGTTAAAAATGTGTGAGGTGGTTAATAAAATTTTTTTTGACATAACTTTTGAATTTTTGAGCTCAGAGAGCTGAACTGCCGGTCAAATGTTTTTTAGATATTTTTTCAGCAGTCTTTTTTATTTAAAAAAAAAAAAAATGTTTTTTGTTTCAGGTAAGCGCGTGCCTCCATTTCAAGAATTTTAATGAATTATTTTTGATACTTATTTCCAAGTAAGACTTCTCTATTTAATATATAATTTTAAATGATTAATTGTTTTATGCTAATTGACTTATGAGATTGTCTGAATATTTTTTAATGAAATAATTGAAGAATTTGATGAATATTAATTATCTTAGTGGAAAAATGATATCAAAGAAATGAAACGAATGCTCTTTGATGTTAAAATACAAAGGAATTTATGAAGTAAGACACCTGTAAAAATACGCCAGACAAGTTTAATAGAGAGAATAAAGCTGTGAAGGGTAGAGAAGGGGCTGAAAAGCGTACGCAAGTAATGTAATAAGAAAAATAATAGAAAATGAAATAAAAATAAAAATAAAAAGTGTTTGAAGCCAGCCGCCTTGTAGACAAATAAACGGTTCAAATTATAAAGTAGATACGGCTAAACGAGAGTGACGTCGGCTTTCAGCATCATAATTTCAGATGAGTGGGTGTTTATGCCCCCAAGGCAAATAGTCTTTGTCCGAGTAGTTGTATTAATACCACTGTATCACTTACGCTCTCATATTGCGGTATTGAGAATCTTCACCGTCAAATTTTGACTTTTAAACCTATAATTTTCTAATTTTCCGTAAATTTAAAATAAAAGTAACGAAATTGATGAATCATTGTGGCTGTTGATTTTTCTCATTTAATTTTCTATGAGAACAATCTCATAATTTTTTCAAAACTTCAAAATTTTGGTTCAAAATTAAATTGAAAGTTTAAAATTTTTAAAAGTAGCATTGTTCGCTTACCTTGAAGTTTTATAATTTTAAAGTAAAAATTCTAGCTAATAGATAAGAGATATGATAAAATTGATCAATACCTTTGTTAGAAAGAGTTAAAGTTCTTTAATCAAAGGTGTCTTTAGATTTTCTCGTAACTTGAATATTTTAATTTGAAATTCAATTTGAAATTTTGAATTTTTCAAAAGTATTATTGTTTGTTTACTTTGAATTTTATGATTTTTAAATTTAAATCTCACCTATCGGATAAGAGATACGTAAAAATTAAATAGTTTTTTTTTTTTTTTAGAGAGAATTTCATTTTTTGATTAGAGGCGCTCAAGAGAAGAGTAATATTTAAACTGTAATCAATTTTAATACATGATTCTGAAGCTTGAAGGCCTAGCTTTGAGATTCCATAGTTGAAGACGTGAACAATCTCTACCCGTGTGTCAAATTTTGACTTTTAACCTTAAAACTTTCCAATTTTTATTTTTGCGCAAATTTAAAACAAAAATAAAAAATAATTGTGGCTGTTAAAGTTTTAATTTAATTTTTGATCGTTTGTGACGGAATGTTCATTACTCACTGTGAAATTTAAAATTTCATAATTAACTTGTAATAATAATTTATAATTTATGATACACAATGCGAGCGCATCTTACAAAATTTAATTTATAAAAAGGGAATTTAAAATTCATGATTGTCGAGTTTATTTTTGCGGGGTATGAAGTTTAGTGGCGAGTATACAGCATATTGTACTTTTACTATTAATATTACTTAGACCGACCTATTATAGTCCTCGTATACTAGACCGTATACTGCGGATTCGCGGTTGTGTATAAAGTATACGACGTCGTTACAGTTAAATAAAAATGACTTGGCATTGTGGTGCGTTACTACTTATACTTAGTCTTTTACGATCCTTTCTATCCACTTTTACTTACTATAGTATATATTGTGCCTCTACTCGGCGTTATTGCCATCAGCGGTACACACTACCACCTGCCGTTGTATATAGAGCCAGAGACCGATGATGAATTTTGAAATTGAAAGTTACTGCGTCCAGGACTTTGACTTTAACCGGACTTTAACTCGCTCGTAAATTATTATTTTTTTAATATTTTGCTTTGGCTTTGTGTGGCTTTTGATATTATTACTATTTATTTTTTTCTTTTTTTTTTTTTATTAGTTAATACACTGTAAAAAATTTACGGAGTGAATTCATTATTGTTTTTC
>JZSA01003299.1:0-10480 GCA_000956155.1 Cotesia vestalis
GTAACCTTTTTTCAGCCAAGTGTTCAATAAGAACGGAAGAGTGAAGAGTCAAGCGACCGTAAACGGGCAACCTAACCTACCCCATGCTTTGGCACTGACACTTTTTTTCCTCTTCCTCTTCCCCTACTCTTCCTCTTTTTTTACACACACACACACACATACATACATACATACATACATACATACGGACATCATCGCGGAAACATTCAGGGAAGCTTTTTAGGACCTCAAAACGTCGAGTTCTGATGAAAACTCGATTTTCGAAAAACGAGGTAAAACCAATAACTTCCCGATTTTTGAAAATTTTTAATTTTCTTAGCGGGAAGTTAAAAGAGTGCTTATGTGTAGTAGTAGTAGTAGTAGTAGTAGTAGTAGTAGTAGTAGTAGCAGTAGTAGTAGTAGTAGTAGTAGTAGTAGAAGTCGTAAATCCATAATTGATGAAACTAGTAAATTCTTACAAAAGTACATAAATAAAGTGTTCTGACTTAGTCTCTATTCAGTTAACATAGTTTCGAGAAACAATCAACATTATTTATCTCATAAACATCAAGGCTGTTATCAATATTATAAAACTTGTTGAAGGCATACATTAAACGGCATATAGGAGCAGAAGTTGCAAAGTTAGTACTCGTTAGTAGAAGCTGAAAGGGAACAGTACTTCTCCAAGTCGGGTTTTAAAAATAATTATTTTTAAAACTCCGATTAAAATCAATTATAATTGATTCTAGTAGTCTCGGACAATCCACCTTGCCCTGTATCAGTTGCGTCAGGAAAATGGCACTAGCACAAAGACGTCAGTTTTTTAAAGAAAGCACATTAAATCTACGACAAAGTTCATTCTTATCCGACTCCGGTTTGGGATAAACTCGGTTAATCTTCCAGGACAGGAATTTTAGAAATTTGTGTTGAACTTTGTCGATTATGGTGCTGTAAACATCATAGATGGGAGACCAAACTTTTACAGCATATTCAAGACGCGATATGATCAAGAAGAAATAGATAGATTCAATAGCTTTAATTGTTATTGAGTACTCCCACTCTTTACATTGATTGAGACATCATTATATATATTGACTCTGGATTCATTATGGTTCTTATATGTACCTATTGTGGGAATATTTTGATAACAACATGTATCCACACTGGTTACATAATGGGTTTTTTATGTAACCGTTGTGGGAACTTCAAGATGACAAAATGTATCCACTCTGGACACGTTATGGTAACATATCGGTTACAGTACGTATTCACTCTGAAAACACTCTATTATGATTATGTATTTACTCTGGAAACACTCTGTTCTCAAAATGTATTCATTATGGTTTCACTACATATCCATTTTAGTTACCGACTGAGTCCACTATGGTTTCAGTCTGAAAACACCATGGACAAATGTAACAAACACACTCTGGAAACACTCTGGAAACAGAATGAAGACATTTCCACTCTTCCAGAGTGCTTCCAGAATGACTCTTAGGTTAGTTGACTGAAAGCTTAGTTTAATATCGAAGACAACGCCCAGATCACGATGGCGAGACACTCTCGCAACCTGGGTCTCCCCAAAGTGGTAATCAAAAAGTATAGGTGACTTATTTTTATAGTATGACATTATTTTACATTTGCTAGGATTTAACATTAAATCATACTCATCACAAAGATCAACAAATCAATTTATGAACATTTGAAATCTTGAACAATCCCGCACTGATCTAATTGTGACATAAAGCTTAGTATCATCAGCAAAGGTCTTCCAGCAATCCGGGTAAATACCATGCTTAAGGCAGCTAGTGAAAATCAAAGTCAGCGGCTCAGCAAATAAGCTAGCATAGGATCTAACCAGAAAGCATGGAATCCCATCAACACTTGCGGACCACTTGACCGGAAGTTTAAGTACTGAAGCTAAAATATCGTCATACAAGTCCATTTACAGTGAACGACTGGGCGGAATTATTATTATTCTTAAATTTTTTAAGAAAAGACCAGAAAGCGGTTGGTTGTTTAGTAAAATTCTTTTCAGCTAATTCAATGTATTCAATACGAGATTTTGAGATTTGCAGCTTCAGAGTGGATCTAATCTGAGAAAATTGCTGATGGTGAAACTGAGAGCCAGTTGCGTTAAATTTACGCCTATGTGCTTCTTTCAATTTCAAGTCAGCCTTAATATTAGAATTATTATAATTAATATTATCGTCCATAGTTATCATAAATTAATTTTTTTATCTCAGGAATGTGGACAAGATAGGATCATAATAACAAATTACATTATTATTTCTGCGACGTTTCGGTCATTTATTTAACCTTCCTCAGGCATCTGTTCAGTAAAACAGTTAGCTTACCAGAAGGTTATGTACTGATATCATTAGATGTGGTGTCATTGTTCACAAATGTACGTCGAGACTTGATATTTAAAGTAATTGAGGAAACATGGGATAACATCAAACACCTGGTAAGAATTCCTAGGAAGGTATTGGAGGACCTCATAATATTTTGTTATGACTCAAGTTATTTTGTGTATCAAGAGGAGTTCTATTCACATATGGAAGGAAGCAGCATGGGAAACCTTGCGAGTCCAGTAACAGCTAACATCGTTATGAATCACGTAATTGGTCAGATTCTAATGCTTTTGCCGTTCGATGTTCACTTCTTGAGGTTATATGTAAATGATACTATTGTAGCGATACCAGAGGGTGAAGTAAATAACATCTTGGAATTATTTAATAGTTTTGACAATAATATACAATTTACCATGGAAGTGGAAAAAGATAATAGTTTATCTTTTTTGGATGTGTTAGTTAAAAGATCCGATGGGAAATTATTAACTGATTGGTTTATTAAACCAATTAGTTCAGGTCGACTGTTAAACTGGAATTCGAATCATCCTCGATCTCAAAAAATAGGTATGAGCAAAGGCTTACTGGATAGAATGTCGAGACTGAGTAGTAGTGATTTCTATGAAGTTAATTTCAAGAAGATTCGGAATATGTTGTTGAAGAATAATTATGATTTGTCATTGGTGGATAGTGTTATTAATAGATTTAAAGAGAACTTGAAAAATAAAACATCTAGTTTAGGTAATATGAATAATAGCATTAAATATTGTCGGTTTCCTTATGTAGCAGAACTATCACAGAGAATAGATAGGTGTTTTATAGGAACGAATGTGAGATTAGCATTTTATAACATCTTAAGAGCGAATTCCATCTATTCGAAGTTAAAAGATCCAGTAAGTAAACAACAACAAGCTGGAATAGTGTATAGAATACCTTGCTCATGTGGGTTGTGTTATGTTGGACAAACCAAGCAATATTTAAATACTAGAGTAAAACAACATATATACGATTGTAAAAATATTAACGTAGTAAAAGAGAACAAAACGGCGCTAGCAGCGCATCATTTGATAAGCATCATAATTTCGCGTTTGAAAATGTAGAAATTTTAGACAAAGAAATTAATTGGTGGAAGCGTAATGTAAGTGAAATGATCTTTATCAAAATAAATGATACTGTGAATAAAAGAACTGACTCTAATAATTTAAATATTTTATATAATGACATATTAAGAGATTATAAATCTAAAAGAAGGAAATAATTTTAATTGTAATGGTGATTTGTATACTTTTTACATTGCAAGGAAAGTTGATATTTATTTTGTATTTATATTTCATTTGAATTTAATACTTAGCGCGTTCGGCGCTAGTATAGATGACTGATGTTTTTGGATTGTATAGTATGATTCATGTACTTAACGTTTTAGAGACGGGCTAATCGGTGCCATGCAATTAACAATTTTTATAAGTGTCGGGTTGACTTTATTTCTGGAGTTTGTAATAATTAATAAATTTACCAGTTTTAATAATTCTGTAAAAAATTTATATGACTAAGGCAACGGTGCAATGTAGGATAGTGATTGTTAGAATTCATATTATGGTAAATATTGTAATTGTAACAATTGTTATGTTATGTTGTTGGTTATTAACATGTGAAATTTTCAGATGCCTGAGGAAGGTCAAATAAATGACCGAAACGTCGCAGAAATAACATTGTAATTTGTTATTATGATCCTATCTTGTCTGTCTATCCTGAGATAAAAAAATTTATTTATTAGAATTATTCCATGGTGGAAATTGCCTTCTTTTCTTTCCAGTATGCTTAATAACAGGTACACATGCCTTGAGTATAGAGCTTAATTTGTTATAAAAATAAACACAATTTGTATCTGGGTTTTTCAGTGGAAGGATAGGATCCCAATCAGCAGAGAGTAGTTCGAACACAAATTTGTCATTGTTAATAAGATTAAAGTTTATGTTGTTGGTTATTAACATGTGAAATTTTCAGATGCCTGAGGAAGGTCAAATAAATGACCGAAACGTCGCAGAAATAACATTGTAATTTGTTATTATGATCCTATCTTGTCTGTCTATCCTGAGATAAAAAAATTTATTTATTAGAATTATTCCATGGTGGAAATTGCCTTCTTTTCTTTCCAGTATGCTTAATAACAGGTACACATGCCTTGAGTATAGAGCTTAATTTGTTATAAAAATAAACACAATTTGTATCTGGGTTTTTCAGTGGAAGGATAGGATCCCAATCAGCAGAGAGTAGTTCGAACACAAATTTGTCATTGTTAATAAGATTAAAGTTTAGCAGATGATGCTCAGTATAGTAGCGAGTCAACTTCTTCACTTTGTAGTGACCTACATAAATTTTAAGAATTGGATGATATGGATCCACTCCAACCAGTGACCAGGACGACCCTTCCACTGAACAGTTTAAGTTGGAAAATACCAAATCGAGACATTTATCATGAGAGTTGTAAGTAAAATAAAACTGATTAAGTCCAAATTGTTCTTGCTAGGAGCGTATACAATTAGATTTTAAATTACAAACTGATAAACCGAACCTATTCACAAAATGCAGTGGATTATATTCACCTAGCACCATAAGATGACGATGATCTTGCAGAAACATCTCTAGATCCTCAAAGAATTCTTCAAATAGTTGGAGAATGATATCTGGAGCAATATAAATGACAAGAAGCAGAAGTGATGAGACTTCATCTGATGGGATTTTAACACAAACAGCATCCACATCTTCATATTTGTCTGTGATATAGTTAATATTGACTTGAGTTGCAAGGAGATCAGTGGTAGCTGCTAGAAGAACTCCACCACCTCTGGTCTTAGTTTTTGAATGTCTATCAGCTCGAAATACATTAAAGAGATGGATATCCATTAATTCAGAAGAGAACTTATCCGGAGTCAGCCACGTTTCAGCAAGAGCAATCACATCCAAGTTTAGCAGGGAAATGGTATTCATAATTGCTTCAAACTTTGTATTTATACCCCTGACATTTTGGTAGTAAATAGTTAAGACGCCTGCGTGTCTCCACTATTTTTGAGACAGCGTTCCTCGTGACCAAATTGATGTTCTCCTATCCCTGAGACTTGCAATGGTTTAATTCCTCTTTCAGGTCTGCAAACTTCTGCCTCTGCAACACGGTCCAGTCCCTTTGGATCTGGAGGTTTTGGCAAGCCCCTGAGGGAGAGTTTTGTCTCTCTTGCAAGCCTGGAATAACTCTAGCAGTTTATCAACGTCTGTTTGTGAGGACATGATGATTTTGAGTGGGCGAGAATTTGCAAGTGAATCAGAGAATTTACTAATTCTCATGTATCTCTGGATGCTAATAGCATCTAAATTAAGAGATCCAATAGCGGACTTGATACGAGTTAGATCATGTGACTCACCTTTTGGATTATCAGCATCCAGCCCATAGATGACAACATTCTTCCTGCGCTTGACCCGCTCTTCAATCTCATCAATCAGTTCATCTTGATTCACAGTATTTACTGCGCGACTGGTGGTTGGTGAGCTCAGTTTACTATAATTAGATTCCAATGCAGCACATCTGCTGGCTGTTTTAGCATTTTCTTCAGATAGTTTAGCAAGCTGATCATCAAAAATGTCAAATCTTTTGGATATACTATAAATGGATTCATTAAGAGAGGACTGGATCGAGGCTAGATGTTTATTCATCAACTCCTTTACAGTGGAAAAGTTTTACGACATAGCCGAGCTTAAACTGTCTTGAACATGCCGTGTGTGTTGTTCAATAGATGCTTAAAGACTGTCTTTGACTGATTCTTTCATTGTTTTTGATATCATGTCCTTGAAGTCATTTTTGAGTTCATCCACGAGAAGTTCTTTAAAAGACTCCAATGTTTGATTAGCAGGAGTTAAGTCAGCGCAGCACTTGTTGAAAGCTCCTTCCGGGGTCTTACCTGTTATCATGGCACAGCTTGGATGATATATAGTCCTGCATCTAGTGCAGGTGATCGACTTAGTAGCAATAACTGTGTTACATAACAGGCAGGTAGGAGCTGGAGGCGACACTACCGAGTCGAATAAATCGCTGGATGACATATTGACCACAAATAATGTTTGTAAACATAAACCGCTGTGAGGGTAACACCGAGCAGTATGTAGTGCCTCGTAACGCCCAGAGATGTCTCTACGATGACCTCCCGAGAAATAAACTCAGTTCTTGTGTGCGATAATTCCCAAAAAAAAAGAGATAGGTTAGACCAAAGTACTAAACTTGCAATAAAGGCCACTTATAGAATTTGATGTAAATTCAATAATTTAATGACTTGAAGTGATACTGAGAGTTTGAAGTTTATAATAAATAAGTAATCACAATTAAAATCACTATCCTGATTAAAATTATTGATTGAAAACAATTGAAAAAAGTTTGAATTGATTTTAACTTTTTACATAAAATATTGACTGAAATTGAGACATTCGAAAATTGAATTTTTTTTAATTATTATAAGTCAAATAAAAAACTATTCAAAAAAATGCAGACTTTTTTAATTTCAATTGCTTTGAATATACCAAGCATTGAATTGAAAAATATTCAAACGATTCAAACCAAAAAAAATTGAATTTTTCTCAACATTTACCAGTAAAATTGAAAATTATTGAAAAATGATTAAAATTTTATCGTTCTAATTACTTTGATTACTGACTAAATATAAATTTTCAGTTCCACGATTTTGTGAATAATTCAAGCAAACTTGAAAAATTGAATTGTTTTCTATTTCATCCAAAAAATGAATAAATTATTTAATTTTCGATTTTTTGAACTATTCAATCGAATTTAAAGAAATTACATTGATTGTATTGTTTTTTATATTTCCCAACAAATAAATAGATTAGTCAATTTACGATTTTATGAATAATTTAAACGAGTTCGAAACTTCGAATTATTTTCAATTTCTTCCGATAAAGAAATAAATTTTTTAATAAATTTAAAAGATTGAATTGTTTTTTGTTTTCCGCAATTAATAAATAAGTCATAAATTCAGGGTTCTTTGGATAGTTTCAATACATTGGAATAGAGTATGAATTTCAAGTTATATCCCATGCAGGAAACCCGCAGAGTTGACAAAGGGGCCAGGCTTGGGTCAGTACTGGGAAACCTAGCTTCGGCGTACCTATATTGGCCCATGCCTGGGCCAGGCTGCTTAACCCAGCCTCGGCCATGCCAATGATCACCCAACCTTGGGCCAAGACTGGTTCACCCAGCCTCGGCCATGCCAATGATTATCCAAGTTTGGGCCAAGACTGGCTAACCTAGTCTTGGCCATTCATTAGTCACCCAAGCTTGAGCCAAGACTGGCTAACCTAGCCTTGGCCATTCATTGGCGACCCAAGCTTGGGCCAAGACTGGGCAACCAAGCCTGGCCGGCCCAATGATTGCCCGAGCCTGAGTCAGAATTAGATCCCCCATCCACGGCCATTCCATAGCGGCCCAGACTTGGGCCAGGACTAGGTAACCTAGCCTTGGCCATTCAATGGGAAATCCAAAGTTAATTAATCATTAAACAATAGAATTTTAAACAGTAAATATTTATTGTTCAACGAATATTTGTTAGCAAATGCTAAAATTGAAAATTTATTATTCAACCAAAACATTTGCATACCGTCAAAATTGATATAGTCTTTAAAAAACTAAAATATAAAATTTACAGTTGAATTTTTTATCATTGATAATTTTAAACATTAAAATTTATAATAAGATATTAAAAATATACAGAACGATGTACGAAATCTAAAGTAATATAAGAACGTGACTCTTGCATTTTTTTTAATAACTAATAAACATTTGTAAAAAAATAGTTAATTTTCATCAAAACACAATATTAAATAACATAAATTATATAAATAATAAACCGTCACACTTCGTCACCATATAGATTTAGCTTATAAGAATGATGAGATGTGCATCAACTCACCGGTCGTATGGTGTAGGGGTTAGTCGTCGGTCTGGAAAGCGCGCGGCTCGGGTTCGAATCTCGGTTAAAACGGACGCGATTTTCACTTTATTTCTATAATTAATGAAAGTTAGATTCAATTTAAGAATCACGGTCTGAATTTGCGCTAGCTCTACATCAAAATTAAAATAAAAAATAACACTTACAAAATTCTTTTTTTATCATTTTTTATCAAATGGCATGAACCAGACTTGAAAATTAACTATGGTCCAGTTCTGGTAACCAGGCATGGGCCAGTAGTGACAACCAAACGTGGCGCAGTTTTGATTACCTAGCCTGGGCCAAGATAAGCTGACAAGCTTGGGACAGCCTTGGTTAGCAAGCATGGCCCAGATCTGGCTACCACGCATGGGCCAGCCTTGGCGATCATGCCTGGGCCAATGATAACAACCAAGCCTGGCACCCTGTTGTCATCCCAGACTTTTACCAAAGCTGGGCCAAAGCGGGTTTACAAGCATGGGCCAGAGATCGACAGCATTGCGCCAAGCGTGGCCCATACCTGGCCCCGTCGTATTTTCCTGTATGGGTATTAACTACTTTCTGTGATAAATGGATAATAATTTTATTTGATCCTGGAGTTTTAAGCTCCTAATGAATTCCAAATTTTTATACTATAAATCAAGAAAGAGTTTTCATAAATAGCAGAATTACTTCTTGGTGAACACAGATTAGTCTAGTTGAGAAGTGATTCCAAAATTAAAAGAAAACAGCAAGAACAACATAAATTATTGGCGTTGGATAGAAAAATAAGGAAAATAAAATCCAGAAAATGTACCCTTAACCGTGTAACAATTAAGTAAATAAAAAAAAAAACTGATAAATGAATGGAATTAAAAATATGAAAAAATTATTTTTGAGCAGTCCAATTATTACTCTATAAAATTTCTTCAATCATAAAAGCCGTAACTTCAATAGTTTGAAAGATATAATCATTTAAAGATTCAAGATGGGGTAAAGTTTTTTAAAATTCCATAAAAAACTAGAGAAACATTTTTTTTACAACTCTGATACACATAGCTGAATTTGTAATTTTTTAAAGCTACGGAAAAGAAAAAAAAGACCATTCGGCAACCGAAATGGAAGTAGATTTCATTGTAATAATAATAATAATAATTTCTTTTTAATAAAAAAAAATCACAAATATATTTTAAGTATCATTTATATTGTAATCATTACAATCGAAGTTTCAGAAGTTTTTACATTACATTCCACCTCGAGGGAAAAAAAATACGTAAGGTCAAAGCCCTAATAGATGGTTATATACCAGAACATGATCACGCCATGTATTTGTATATTTATATATGAATATAGATATACGAATACGTGGAGTGATCATATACTGGTACAAGCATCTATTAGTTTGGTAAATCGAGTGCAATAGCAAATTTCATATTTACCATAGCGGAATAGGCCATAATTTTGAGACTATAGAGATAATATGGAACTCAAATTGAAGCTTATTTAAAGAACTTTCTGATGAAACTTACAGAAATTCGATAAGTTATCCCATTCAAAAGTTATACGTGTAAGAAAGTGAAAAAATATGAATTTTTATGATATTGAAAATTTTAAAATCCTAGCATTTCTAAATGACTTGACCGATTAAGCTCATCTACAAACTCAACTTCGGTATCTATCTGTAGAATAATTATGTTGAGTTTGGTAGAGATCCGTTGTAAATTGGCGACGCTATCGTCGTGACAAGCCGCGTTATATCTGATATATATATAAATATGTCGGAGAGTAAAGTACAGTGGAGTATTTTCTGACGAAGCGATGAGAATATTCTTTAGGATATTTCTATTTTTAGTAATTTTAAGAAATGTACTGTTACTTCAATATTTTGTAAAATAAGATATAACTAAATTATTCTATTGCGGTAGGCTTAGGCCTAGGTAGGCACATGGTTGTCAACGTAGTCGGGATCCCAGGACGATAGGGGTATCATAAAATTAATAAGGAAAAGAGAAATGTGCAGCAGGCAGACTATTTGAGAATAGTTTTTGAAAAAACAGTCTTGCTTTGAGATTGAGATCGAACGGACGTCCTGGTGATCGCGAATTCGTTATTTCCTAAGTCTCGGTCTATCACAAGATATTATTAATATTGTTTAAATTCTAAATCGAGTTAACCTTGTACGAGTTT
>JZSA01003300.1:0-17420 GCA_000956155.1 Cotesia vestalis
ATATATATATATATATATATATATATATATATATATATATTAGGGTGGGCCAAAAAAATCGACTATTTTTTTTTTAACTTTATACTTCGAAAAATAGGTTGGTAGATACCTCAAAAAAATTCTCTCTGAGTATGAGCTCTCTTTCAGTTTTTTATTTTTTTCTTGTTATTAGAGAAAAAATTCAGATCTCGGTATTAAGTATTTGAAAAAAATATCTCATCTCATATATTTGTAGAAAATTGAATTTCCTACAAAAAAGGTCTTTTATAATTTTTTTGTTAACCTCACCGTTCAAAAGTTATTAGAAATTAAAGTTTGATCATTTTCAGACAAATTTATTTTCTCTTATGAATTTTCTAACTCAATAATAAAAAATTATTATGATATGCTCACCTTAGAGTTTGATAGTAAATTTACTGCTCTACAAAAATGGTCTTTTATGACTAGTTGCTTAAGTTAACCGTTTCAAAGATATTCATCGTCAAACTTTTTATGCACACTAATTTTAACAGTTTTTGATTAATAATTCGAACAATTTCAATGTAATTTATGAGTTTTGGGGAAATTCGTACGAAATTGAGTTTCTATGAACAGAGAAATGTTTTAAACTTTATTTCCAGTTTTTTTTTTTTTAGTTCTAAGCATACAATAAGAGACAATAATTTATGCCTGCTTGTGTTGCTTTGGTATCGATGAAAGTTTGGATTTATGAAAATTTGTCCAAATAAATATGAAAGTTTGTAAAATTGCTGATGAATATAAATGAATAAAAGCACAGAAAAATTTACGTATAATTGTATATAAATAAAAATGATTCTATGTAAACTAGATCATCTGTTCAATTTTACGGTTGTTCAAATGACCAACTGAATAAATAAAATTCCCTATTTTTAAAAATACGTACAACTAATAATATGTTTATTTGATTTTAATTCCAAAAGTATAAATGGAAAAATGAAAATAACTATAAATGAAAATTTATAAATTTACTAGTTAATAAAAAATATAATTTGAATAAATGATTAATAATACAAGTGTATAAAAAAATAAATGAAACATTCACTTAATGAATTTATGTATTTAAAAAGATAGATCCTTATGTAAAAAAACTATTATAATAATTTGAACAAATGAAATTACGGATAAATAATGGTAATGAATAAATGTAGAATTGATTTTATCAATAAATGACATTATGATCATTAGTATTTTTGAGGTTATGTATAAATAAACATTTGTAAACATGATGATCGGTACAAATGAAAGTTGTCCGAATGGATATTTGAATAAATGAAATTCTATCAAAATAAATCAATAAAAATGAACATCTGCATTAAAGTTAATCAGTAAAAATGAATATTTGTCCAGAAGTTAAACTGTAAAAATGAATATTTGTCAAGAAGTTAAACTGTAAAAATGAATATTTGTCAAGAAGTTAAACTGTAAAAATGAATATTTGTCAAGAAGTTAAACTGTAAAAATGAATATTTGTCAAGAAGTTAAACTGTAAAAATGAATATTTGTCAAGAAGTTAAACTGTAAAAATGAATATTTGTCAAGAAGTTAAACTGTAAAAATGAATATTTGTCAAGAAGTTAAACTGTAAAAATGAATATTTGTCTCTGCTACTATCCTTCCTATTATTGACTACTGCTCAGTAGTGTTTCTCAACTTATCGAATGAACTTGATTGCAAATTACAGCGACTTGTTAACAATGCTATTCGATTCATTTTTAATCTGAGGCGAGATGAGCACATCACACCTTATCGACGGTCATTAAATTGGTTAAATGTAAAGTCACGAAGACTTTACTTTCTAGCCTGCGTGTTCTTCAAATTGTTATCAACAGGCGAACCAAAATGTTTACGTGATTTATTTATTGAAGAAGACCCTGTCATCAGACGATCACAAAGAATAGCCAGCAGAAATAATGATATCACTTTTAAAATACCCAATTTTGTTACCAAAATCTACGAGCATTCGTTTGTTATATCAGCTATACGGTTCTGGCAAGATTTACCTCCTGAAATTACAAATTCTCTTGGTCTAGAATCCTTCAAAACAAAAGTATTTGATTTTCTTATAAATCTCGAATAATAACATAATAGTGAGCTGGTTAATATGATTAATATGATTAAAAACATTATGTCCACTTGAACATCATGTAAATTCTATATTTTAAACTATCATGCAAATTTCCTATTTCCATTATGTATATATTAGCTGTACTTATGTGAATTATAATTTTATGTATATTATTTTTGCCATTCGGCTTTGTGCCTTGGCATTTAAACCTAATAAATAAATAAATAAATAAATATACACACACACACACACACACACATCATCGCGGGGATAGTCAGGGAAGCTTCCTAGGACCTCAAAACGTCAAGATCTGATGAGAACTTGATTTTCGAAAAACGGGGTGAAACCAATAACTTCCCGATTTTTAAAAATTTTCAATTTTCTTAGCGGGAAGTTACAAAATTCTTCGTTATCATAATCAATGGCTAAAATTACAAAAAAATTAAAAAAAAAAAATCAGCACAAAACCAATGAAAAAAAATTTCAGACTGAACTCCAAAAGGTTTTTGACATTGTAAATGAAAAATCTTTAAAAGTGCTTGATAATACTGTTAGAAAATTGTATTTGAATCAAAAATTCGGTACCCGAAAAGAAGTTCTTCCTAATAATGAACCGGCGTCAAACTTATCAAGTAGCGATGACATATTATTATTCTAAATTTGGGTAGAAGTGTAAAACTTTTCTAATTAATTGTTGATAATCGAGTATATTTTTTTTTTCTAATTTATATTTTCTGAAAAAAAACTTTTATTCCAGATTTAGATCAATCGTCCACCAGTCATACAATTTTTCCAAGTGCAAAATCAGAGTCATTCTTAACATATTCATTAAGTGGAGTGACAAATTTTGGATCTGATTTAGAGTATGACCTTCAAATACCGACAAAACGAACAAAAATAGATGTTTTGACTGCTGAAGTCATTTCTGCGCTCGATGGAGTTAATGGCAGCCGTAGAAATGCGATGTTCCTTATTACTCCTACTTTATTAGATGTTGGTATTAAAATTGAAGATACAACGCTCAGTTATAAAACAATTCAATGTGCTCGTATGCTTTTAAGAGAAGACATTGCTAAAGGACTAAAGAATAACTTTAAAACACACGATAAATACGTCGTGCATTGGGACGGAAAAATGCTAAATGATCTTGTTGGATCAAAATCTGTGGAACGGCTACCAGTTCTCTTAACTGCATTTGGTACCGAACAGTTACTTGGGGTTCCAAAAATGAATTCTGGGTCAGCAGACAATCAAAAATCAGTCATTTTATCGACGTTAAATGAATGGGGTGTTATTCAGCATGTTAAGGCGATGTGCTTTGACACAACGGCTGTTAATACGGGTAACTTATCACTGATGATCTATTAAAAAAAAAATATTTGATTGTTATTATTCTAGTTTAATTTTGTTCTTTTGCTTACTGAATTACATTTTTGAAATCAACTAATTGTTTAGGTCTTAAATATTATTTACCACAATTTTTGTAAAATGTTGAATTCATAAATTTATCGATAAACATTTATTTTTATTATACAGGAATTCACAACGGTACATGTAAGGCAATTGAAAAGAGCTTGGGAAAAGATTTGATTTGGTAACAATGTCGTCACCACATATTTGAGATCATATTGAAGAGTGGCTTTGAAGTATATTGGCCAGTGACATCCGGGCCAAATATACCAATGTTCGGAAGATTTCAAAAATCATGGGACCAAATAGATAAAACTAATTATAAATCTGGTATTGAAGATACTGTTGTTGCTGACATTCTTTTGGATCAAAAAAATGAAATATCTAGTTTTATTACGCAATCCTTACAGGTACGATTTAACTGCAATTTTAAAAATAAAAATTTTCTTGTTTCTGACAAATATTTAATTGATTTTGATAGTTACTGCAACCTCGAGATGATGATGAAGAATTGTTGGAATTGTCGTTGATTTTCCTCGGAGAAATGCCTCAAGACAAAGTTTCTTTCAAACGTCCTGGTGCAGTTCATCATGCTAGGTGGATGGCAAAGGGAATTTACAGTTTAAAAATGTTCATATTTAGAGATGAATTCAGACTTTCTAATAAAGAGTTTCATAGTCTTCGGCAACTTTGTATTTTATAGTTGTGCTGTATTTAAAAGCTTGGTTTTCGTCAACTTCTGCAACTGCTGCTGCTCATCATGACTTACAGTTTTTTAAAAATTTAATTGAGTACAAACGTATTAATCCTTTGATTTTTTCAGCTACTTGTGATAAAATGATTTTGCATTTGTGGTACTTAAATAATGAACTTGCTATTTTATCATTATTTGACGATACTGTTCCATTAGAAATGAAAAAAAATATTGTTGAAGCTGCTAAGACTCGTAAAAGTACAGATTGTAAAGCTTAAAGATTTATAATTGATAAAAAAGATTTGAATTCATTCATGCAAAAAAATCTGAGTGACTTTGTTTCTGGAAAGTCCTTGAATCTCTTTGAAATTTTTGATTTACCGTCCGATTTTATTGATATAGACATTGAATTGTGGCCTACTAATGACAGTTATAATGAAAGTAAAGAATACTTCAATCGATTGAAAGTTATTAATGATTCGGCAGAGCGAGCTGTCGCATTAGTCAATGAGTATAACCAATGCTTGATAAAAAATGAAGAACAATTTCAATATTTAATGCAAGTTATAAAAGAACATCGCAGAAAATACCCGAACTGCAATAAAGAAAATTTTCTACAGTAAAAATGTTCCATTATGTGAAAATGTTGAAAATTATATCTTACTTTATAATTAAATAAAAAAAATTCTTAGAAAACAAATTGAAAATATTTTTTTTCTTCTAGATCAATACTTTTTATATCAAATTTGTCCCAAAACTGTTATTTACTTGAAATTTGATGAATCACTAACTCAAAGTTAGAAAAAATGCAATAATTTTTTGTTCCAATGCATCTAAGTGTCCTTAGAACTAAAAAAAGAACTGGAAATAAAGTTTAAGAAGTAAAAATGGGCCCCTAACATTTTCGACATTCAAAGGGTTTGGGAGGTAAATATATAAAGGACAAACTAGGTCAATTAAAAGCTATATTTACTATATTTTTTGTTAAAAAACTATTTATTTCATAGAAATTCAAAATAATAACTATTTTAACAAGTTATTAAAAATATAAAAATAAGTTTGAAGTTGTCTGTATTCAATAAAATATAATAAAATATAATTATTTTAATCTATTTACATATATCACACGTATATTTGTTGATTTTTTTATTTTCTACACCAGCACATGAATCGTGGGCCCAATTTTCACACTTACCACATTGGATCCATGGCTCCACAGATTCTGAATACATTTGTTGACAATAAATACAAGCGACATCGTCTTCCGATTGCTTAGATTTATTTTTTCCTTTTCCTTTCCCTTTAATCGTTGTTTGGCACTGCCTTGGTTTATTTTTTGACTCTTCTTTTCGCTCAGCTAATGTATTTCTATACGACGAACTAGTCAAAATAGCAGTACTATTATGTTTTGTTTTGCTCTGCTTTGATTTACGTTGGACATTATTTTGGGTTAAAGGAAGAATACTGTTGGGAGAAATTGTAAAATTATCTTTTCTTCGCCTCTTAGCTCCTTTATCGTCGCTGATATCTGTTGAATCATCACTATCACCAATACCTTCTTTTAAGAATTGTTGCTGGTATTCATCGGCCGTGGTTTTTGAAGAATGAGCGATGACTTCTAGTCGATTTTTTTGGCTCACCCTAATATATATATATATATATATATATATATATTAGGGTTATATATATATTGTTGAAGAATTTTGTAGTGAAATAAAATCTCTTCTACCCCACTCATTCATCGCTAAAGAACAAGCCAGCTTTTTAATAACATTGAAAGAAACGATGAAACCGAATGAATTTGTTATTATTTGTGATTTTGCAGAGAACTATGCGTTTTTCGTACAAAATGCAGCATTTGGTTTTCACTGGAACAATAATCAGGGAACAATTTTTCCGGTCGTTATTTATTATAAAGTTGGTGACAAACTTGAACATAAAAGTTTAGTAATTATTTCAGATTGTAATAATCACGATGCTGTTGCTGTTCATGTTTTCATCAAAATAATTACTGATCATGTAAAAAGTCTTCCTGAACGTTGTAACAAGATTTATTATTTTTCTGATGGGGCTCCTCAACTATTTAAAAACTTGAAAAACTTTGTGAATTTATATTATCATGAAGATGATTTTGATATTTCTGCTGAATGGCATTTTTTTGTGACTGCCCATGGCAAAGGCCCGTGTGATGATATTGGTGGCATCCTCAAACGACTTGCAGTAAGAGCAAGTCTCCAACTCGCGGTTGATAAACAAATAACGACACCTGTAGGACTTTTTAAATGGACTTCTGATTTGGACAACTTGTCAAATATTATCGTCAACTTTTCACCAGAAGAGGATTATAATACAGCAGTTGATGATTGAAATGAACGATTTTTGAAAACAAAACCAATTGTAGGAACTCAACAATTACACTGTGTAATTCCCGACAAAAATGGTTGTTTGTGCGTTAAGAACTTTTCTAACTCGAATGAATACAGAATTTGTAAAATATTTTAACGCCAAAAAAGAAATTAATAAATAATTTGTTGCATTATTTTTGAGTCATTAAATGTTAACTGCATCAATCATTAATCCTAGTCATTATAATGGTAAATTCGGACAATATATGGAGAATATAATACCTTAAAATCATATAATTACATTAATTGTGTTATATAAACAATATTTATGAAAAAAAAAATTTCTGCATTTTTAAAATGTTGAAAATTTTTTTTTCAACTAAATAAAAAAAGTAGAAAAAAAAATCGGCCCACTCTGGGACACACAGGGATAATTGGAGAATTGATTGAAGTTTTTTTTGAAAAAAAAAAAAAAAAAAAAAAAAAAAAATTTAGATCGACGAACTTCGAAAAAATAACGATTTTTTTACAAAAAACGCGATTATTTCATAGAAGCGATCATGTTAAATTTTTTTTATTCATTTTTTCAAAAAATTCAATTAAAAATAAAAATTTTGAAAAAAAAAAACGTCCCGAAAGGTCAATTTTTGAGAGAGTTATGGCTATTTGAAAATAAAAGAGCCATTTTTTTGAAAGCTTCATAACTTTTTTTGGTTGGATAAAAAAATTTTTAAAAAAATTCTGAAAACCGTCTTTCATCGAGTAGAAAAAGATAAAAAATTTTCAGCGAAATCTAAAGGGGTAAGGTTCAAAAGTGGTCGATTTGGCATGGAATACCCCATATATATATATATATATATATATATATATAAATACATACATATGTAAATTTTTGAACCAATTGTGTTTTCTGACTCAGCTCGGCGGGCTGAGTGAGGATTCATGAAAATTTTTTGTAAATTCCGCATGAGGACCGCTGCAATAGTTAGATTTCTATGACATATACTAAAAAATCATTAAAGCTAAAGTTTTCTTATTCTTAATTCGTAAATTTTGGCTGTCGCATAGTGACTGCAGGTTGCTTGTTTTTTTACACGCTTTTTATTAGCTTCACTTGTATGTTTGTTTGTAACCGACTTCTTTGGGCGCGATTTTAACTTACTTCAAACGGCCAGACTTCGTTCAAACTTTGTAGATTTATCGAAGACCGATTACAATACACTAATTTGATAAAATTATTGTATTTTTCAATTTGCAAAATTAGATTTTTGTTAATTTATATAATTTTTATCTATAGTCGATAAGGCAAGAATTTTAATTATAATTTTGCTCTATAGTCTATAAGGCAGGAATTTTAACTTCCAAACATTATCTTTAGTCGATTTATCTAATATTAACAAATTTTCGAACACCAAAGAGAATATTTTACTCAACAAAACAAATGATAGTTTAAAAAACAAAAACATCACGCTTTTATAAATAAACTAAACTAAAAAGTAAAAAATAAATAATAGTTATAAATAAATTAAAATTAGTTAAAAATAGTTAAAAATAAATTTAAATTAAGAATAGTGTTAAAAATTTCAATAGATATAAAATAATAATAGTCTGAACAAAAAAAAATTATTTCATTTTAAAAAAAGCGTGGGGTGCTTTTTAAGATATTATCAAAATTATAATCATTCGACTCATATCTGTTAATAAAATATTTATAACTATTGAAACCATGCACCCCACGCTTGTTTTAAAATGAAATAATTATTGATTGTACAGCCAGATATAAAGTATTAGTTATTCGTTGATAATGATTGGAAGGCATTCGAAATCGCAAATTAAATTCAATAATTTTTTATTCAAGAAGCAATCAGATATTAAGTTCCATTTATTTATAGAAAACCATTGGAAAGTATTCAAAATGACAAATAAATGTCAATAACTTTTTATTTACTGTACGACCAGATATCAAATATTAATTATCTATTAAGAATCATTCCAAGTAATAAGAAATCACAAATGAAATTCAATAATTTTTTTTTCAAAAAGTAACCAGATTTTAAGTTTTATTTATTCATAGAAAATGGTTGATAAGTATTCAAAATTACGAGTAAATTTTAATAAATTCTTATTGACGGTGTGATCAGATACAAAGTTGTATTTATTCATAAAAATCAATTAAAAAATTTTGAAAAATACAAATAAATTTTAATAATTTTATATTTACAGTACGATCGCATATCAAGTTATATTTATACATTAAAAAAAAAAAAAAAACTGGAAAGTTTTCAAAATCACAAATGAATGTCAATAATTATTCATTCACTGTATAACCGGAAATCAAATATTAATTAGCTGTTGAAAATTATTCAAAGCTATTGGAAATTGCAAATGGAATTCAATAATTTTTTATTCAAGAGGTAACCATATGTTAAGTTTTGTATATTCATAGAAACTAATTGATAAGTATTCAAAATTACGAGTACATTTCCATAAATTTTTATTCACAGTACGATCGAATATCAAGTTGCATTTATTCATAGAAAATAATTCAAAAGTATTCAAAAATACAAATAAATTTCAATAATTTTTTATTTACAGTACGAATGCATATCATATTGTATTTATTTATAAAAAAAAATTGGAAAGTTTTCAAAATCACGGATGAATGTCAATAATTTTTCATTCACTGTATGACCGGAAATCAAATATCAACAGATTCGGTAGAATCTGGCGCCAAGTTCCGTTCTCAAGCCAGACTACCGAGTGTGTATATACCGTAAGCAGAACAGTTTTTTGAGGTTCTTACATCTAAACGATCCTTCTGATTGCTGATGAACGTCATATAGACGTAGACGTCTTGTGGTATCTTTATCGATTTTATTGGATTTAAACTGACAAACTGCCGAGTCTCTGATGAAAGACCAATGCTCGTTTATTCAATCTAATCAATTTGCATTTATTCCTCCATCTCTCTTTGGAGTTTTGGTATTAAGTGATGCGATTACTCAAGGGAATCTCGTAGGTATGCAGTCAGGTATCTTTATAGTTTCTATCCACCAGCTAGCCTCTAACAGTTACTAGATTGTAGGTTGGTAGGCTGCGTGTTCTCCTCCTCTAATAGGCATTGGATCGTTAGTTGGCTCAAGAGTTACAGTAGTCGGTCCATTAGTTTCGTTAAACAACTCCAGCTTCTTCAGTCTATCCAAGAACGAGGAAGTCTCGAACTTTTCCACGTGCCAGAGTTATCCGACGATTCGGATTCCTTGTTACGATCAAGGAGGTCTGCGATTTTGTTTTGAGAATGAGAACTTTTAGACTTCATGGGAGGTATTATGTAGAGATTGAAAGTTTGAATTTTTTTAAGTTTGATTCAGTAGTTTTACATTTTTTTAAATAATCATAATGATCACAATAATCGCATGACCTTATAGAATATTCAATTTTTTTAAAAAGAAATACATACATGTCGAAATTTTTCTTCATTTTTTTTTATATTTTATAATTGAAGTCTTAAAAAGAAGTCATTTTAATAACAGAAATAATAATAATAAAAAGTGCAATCAAGCAAATGATATTCTCGCATCATTAAACGGGATAAATATAAATAAAATAAAAAAAAAAAAAGAATATAAAAATGATAATAAATGGCTGGCTCTTGAGTATGGTCAACATAAAGTGTCCGTTGGATTAATTATAGCCGTCGCGGAAAATGAGATCGTACGTGTATACATAAAGGTGTCTTCCTCATCAGAGGCGAGCTACCGCACCCGTGTTTCGACCCACTTCTGTCTTACAGGGAAGCTCTTTCTCATACTCATATACTCATACTCATACTTATACCTGTACTGGTATCTAGAACCAGTTAACTCACGAATGAGACGGAGGAAATGATTGAAGACATCGCAAATAACCGGGAATAAAAAGTTTATAAAACCGGCAGCAGCCACCAGGTCAGCTCCCATATAATACTTATACTTATATTTCCCGGGCCAGTGTTGCATTAATTCCCGGTCAACTGGGAAATCATCAGATCATCACGTATCTCTTTCTCTTTGATTCAATTTACATTACGTGCAGCCTCTACATCTCGATAAATACCTCAATTTTAGTTGAAAAGTTTCTTTACACTAATATGTTATTATTATCATAATAATAATTATTATTATTACTTTGTTTTTTTTTTTTTTTAAATTATGCGGTTTTTCGCGATTTTTTGCGGTTTGATATTTTTAGAGTAAGCTCAACATATGTATATTTATTTCAAAGGAAATTTAATGTTCTTTAAGCTCATGCGATATATATTTTATTATTATATTTTCTATGATAACGTTAGTAGTCAAAATAGCTCTATTTTTAGGCAAAAATGAAAAGAATGAAAATTGGCCATAATTATGTGATAGGTATTTCGGAAAGACAGCTCGGGTGTTAGGTGTAGACTTAGTGAATGTGAGCGGTAGTGAGTACAGTTCATATTGGTAATTAATAATGTCACCTGCATTGCCGTTCTACTAACTCAGCGACCTCATCCGTATATGGTACAAGTACCTCGAAGCATTTGCTGAGTCTTGCTCCCGGTTTCCACTTATACTTTCCCGATGTTCAACATTTAACACACTAGGCACGTTCTTTTTTACAACAAAGTCTTCCCAATGGTAATTGAACCGTCAGATCAGCTGAGTACTGAACACTGAACACTATATTCTCTACTCTGTTGAAAGTTAAAAATACAGGATGAAAAAGTTTATCATCTTATTGTTTATCTTCAAAATTCAACTACTAAAGTAAAATCGTTGATATTAATCAATACAAATATCAATAATATTTAATAATTTCATTAAATATATAATGAGAGTACTTGATTTTGCCGCTAGATGGCCGACGTCTCTCGCTATTGGAAAAAAATTAACCAGAGTACATATGTCTTAATAAATTGATAACTTTAGTGGCTATATCTCGGAAAATATTGAAGATAGTTCAACATTATGAAAATGTTTCAGTAAGAAATTTTGTAAGCTAGAGCTTTGGTATTTTTTGATTTCATCCTAAAATCAATATTTCAAGAGTTATTATCATTGTTATAGTGGCTAGATATTGATCTTGTATTTAAATCGAAATGTTTTAATAACAATAATCTGTAAACTTTTTAACCTTTGTTCCGTTACGACTTCTTAACTTAATTTAAATATGACGAAATTTTTCAATTCAGAGAATACTCAGACTTAAATTTAGGCAAACTTTTACTAATTTTAAATGATAATTTCTCCACACAAAGAATACTAGTTACTTAATAGAATAAAATTTGAAAAATAAAAAAAAGTAAAATTTTTCACTAAAAATTTTTTTTTCTTACTCACATTCAAGGGGATCCAGTGGTCTAGCGGCCTAAAATTTGAGCTACTTTAAAAAATGTTATTTCTATATGAAGGTAATGACTATTGCTTTCAATTTTTTATTACACTTATTTTATCACAAAATCAACTACACGAAAATGAAATGAAAATAAATTTAGCAGATATTTAATAATTTTTTTTAATAAATAAATTATGGCAAAAGAAATTACGAAAAAAATTGACATTTAGAAATTTTAAAAAATTAAAAATCCAATTTTTGAAAAAAAATCTTTTGGAACTAATTTTTTGTTAAATAAAATTTAAAAATTCTCTAGTGACTGCTAACTTTAATGTCATGAAAATGAAAATCAAAACAAAAAAAATTTTTTTTTAAGTTAGAAAAATAACGCTGAAGCCTTCCTTTTAAAAAAAAAATGGACCTGATTGGTGCATGTCGATTGACCTTTCCCTCTGATCTGAAATAAAAATAAAATGACAGATTTTTAATTAGTATAAGTATAGTTATCGTCGGAATTATAATTTAAAAAAAATTTTTTTTTTTGATTTTCATTTACGTGTAATTGATAAGTAATTGAATAAGTATAATAAAAATTTGAAAGCATTAGTCATTACCTTCATATAGAAATAAAATTTTTAAAATAGCTTAAATTATAGGCCGCTAGACCATCGGGTCCCCTAATGGCACCGATTATATATTTTTAATGTTCATTATGCTGATTGTTGATTAAAATTCATAAATTGTAAACAGTACTTCACGCGCAAGCGCTAGAAAGAAAATGGCGCAGATATCACTGGGCCAAGATTCTACTGACTATAATCCAAATTCTACAGGATACAATCTCGGATTATATCCAGTGGTGTCTTACGCAGTATAATCTGAGATTTTACCGGGCAAAATGGGAGATTGCAATGAGTATAATCCAAATATTACTTAGTACAAATTGGATTATACTAACTATTATCTGAAATTTCTTTTCACTACAGATGTCACTGAGTATAATCTGAAATGTTATCCAGTGTTCTCTCCGTGTTTCTAATTTTATAGTAAAATTTTTTTTTAGATTTTTAAGTTTCGATTTTTCGAAAACTATGCAAGATATCGAAAAATTCTATTCCAAATTTTCGTCTTATTCTTCAAAAATCTATCGAATTCCTCCATAAGAACCGTAAAATCTCCAAAAAAATGTTTGTTATGCTATTACCTGGCTCATAATACAACTAAAAATAACCATAGTCATTATAGTGAGAAAAATGTATATTATTAATATAAACAAAAATTTTACATTATAAATCTTATGAATAGTGTCATTAGCATGTGATATTAACAGTAAAATCGACAGAAAATAAATAATTAACTTTATATTATGAATGCATGAAAACAATAATTGTAACTTTACGCTTAAGTCACACATTTGTGTTTGTATAATATAAAACTAAACAATGTTACTATTGTTCTTGAATTATTTTTTTGTCCATGATTTAGAATTACTTAATAGGGAACTAAAATTATTGGACACAATAGATATTATTATCACACTTGTGATTACTATTATAATTGAATTTTGAAAGTATATTAAAAATTGCTTGATGTCGGATTAATCTGTGTGGCCGTAATGTTTTGTTAAGCAAATGAAAATGACGAATGTATGGAAGATCCTTGACAACAATAGTATGAGTAACCATAAAAAAAAAGAAGTATTCTATTGATTATCGCTTAATATTGCTTAATTATCTGGTTATTCCTCGTAAAGGCTCTGATGGTGCAGAAGAGTTTCTAACGGTTCCCGTATTACTGGAATTCGCCGGTGAAACAATATTGCTCGATTGCCCTTGATGATAAACACTAGAAGCTGGACTGTGCCTAAATTTTGATGCAATGTATCAATTATTGTTTTTTTTTTTTTTATTATCTCAAACTAAATTGTTAAAACTTCGTAACTTTCTCTGTCGTTTAATATCTCGGGGTTACAAGACACTCAACGATTTTCTGTTTTTCTATATAAGTAATAAATTTTTTTAACTTCCCGTTAAGAAAATCGAAGATTTTCACAAATCGGGAAGTTATTTTTTTCACCCCGTTTTGCAAAAAATCTAGTTTTCATCAGATCTCGACGTTTGAAAGTCACAGGAAGCTTCCCTGACTATCCCCGCGAGGTTGCCACTATGTATGTATGTATGTATGTATGTATGTGGTTGTGTGTGTGTGTGTGTGTGTGTGTGTGTGTGTGTGTGTGTGTGTGTGTGTGTGTGTGTGTGTGTGTGTGTGTGTGTGTGTGTGTGTGTGTGTGTGTGTGTGTGTGTGTGTGTGTGTGTGTGTGTGTGTGTGTGTGTGTGTGTGTGTGTGTGTGTGTGTGTGTGTGTGTGTGACTCGCTTATAACTTTTGAACGATTAATCCGATTGAAACGTACTAAGCGGCGTTTTAAAGAGTTCCCTCAAACTTAGATTTCCTGAGAATTTGAACCGATTCGGACCAATAGATTTTGAGAAATTTTGAAAAATCTAAAAAAAATAAGAAAAAAATCATTTTTAAAAGTGGTTTTTTCGAAAAATCTTCTAAACGGCTCAATCGATTAACTTAAAAAACTAATCCGCCCTTAAGCTTGAAAAACCACGCCGATCATCGCTAATTCGGTTAAAATCGGTTGATTTGTTCGAGAGATATCGTGAACGAAAGAAAACCAAAAAAAGTGTTTTTTTTGACATAACTTCATCATTTTTTCTCGGATCATTTTTGATGATATAAAATAATTTCAGAGCTTAAAAAACCGTGTCGATCGCCGCCAAAAACGTGGAAATCGGTTGATTAGTTCGAGAGATATCCTCGATAAAATATTTGGAAACGAGTGTTTTTTTAACATAACTCCGACATTTTTTGAAATAACTTTTAAACAGCTGCACTGATCGATTTCAAAAACTAATCCGCTATTAGCATGAAAAAATTACGTTGATCACCGTCAAGCCGGTCAAAATTGGTCGATTCGTTCAAGAAATATCATGAACGAAAGAAAACCAAAAAAAAGTGTTTTTTTGGAATTACTCCAAATTTCCTAGTTTTATCAATTCAAGCTTTAAGATTTTCCATGAAACTAAAAAAATTGCGTCAAATACTGCCAACCGCGTGAAAATCGAGTGATTCATTTTAAAGTTAGTGAGGTTTGAAAATTTAAAAAATATTGTTCTATGATACTACTAACGGACTTTAGAGCTCGAAGAGCTCAAAAACGTCATTAGTGCAGTTTTATGCACCTAGGTATGGAATTAGCGGGAAGTTGCACGGATGGCCTTCAGGGTCTACCGTTTTTCTAATTTTTTTTCAATTGTTTTAAGTAAAAGTAAAAAAAAAAATCCCCTCATTTTGGAGCGGGTGTTCTTGTAAAAAATTGAATTTTCTATTAAAAGCTCTGATATGTTTTGCTTGTCATCTTAACTAATAAAAATTAGGAAAACGGTTGACCCTAAGGACCATCCCTGCAACGTTCCGCTAATTCCATATCTAAGCACTTAAAATTGCACTTACGAAGTTTTTGAGCCCTTCAAGTTTATGGCCTAAAAACTCTGAATATGTTAAGATTACGAAAAAACTTTGTTATGAAGAATTTAATTTTCTACTTAAGTATGTAAAGCAAAATTATGAAAAATGTTTTTTAGAGATTTTTGAGGAAAAAACAAAAAAAAATTTTTCACATGTTACTTGTATGGGAAATTGTAAAATCGTTGAGTGTCGCGTAGAGTTGACTTATCGAGATGGTTTTTTGGAAAGATTTTTTTTACACTTAGACGAAACTTTTGAGATGGTAAGAAAAAAAATTTTTTTTTGACCACCCTATTGAGTATAATAATTACGGGAGCCATTTCATAATCAAGTACGACTGTTCTTAAGACATTTTCAGGAAACCCCAGACTTGGAGAGAAGTACGTTGTTTTGAGAGATGTAAACCAATTTTAAATAAAATTAATAATTAGGAATTTTTTAATGTACGTTTTCAAAACAGATTAAAAAGTAGAAAAAATAATTTCTCTAAACAAATAATTTAAATCTATCTATAGAGGTTGCTCGAAATATTTGTAATTGTGAATTTTCATTGAATAATAATGACAGCTCGAGTAAACAACAAATAATTTAAATACGAATCTCAAATTATAAATTCACATACTATGTACTGTGAATAATTATTTGATGTAGCAGACATATGAACATACAAAACTCTTTTTTGCTGTATTAATTTTATTTTTGTAGTATATAAAATTACTCAGTTCAATTCAGGTTGAGAATTTTGATTACAAACTTTCTAACTGAATAGACATTGATTTTTGTAACTAGTTTGTATTATTTAATGTGATATTTTACCTCATAGTAGGACTCGGTTGTGGAGCAACCATCTGTCCTCTGTGCGTATATTGAGAAACTGATCCAGCTGCAGGTGATGAAGAATCAGATGATAATCCATTTTCTAATATTGAAGAATTTCCAGTTGAATTGGAATGAGGTAAATAGATATTATTTACTCTAGCATCTCTATTAACTCTTGAAATTGAAGCAGATTGTCCAATGGCTAAATCTGAATGCGTAGTATTTTGATGTGATTGAGACCCTCCTACTAAGGAAATATTATTAATTGTGGATCAATTTAAAATCACATTTAAGACTTATTCTCAAATGCTTTTTGTAAATATATAATAAAAAAATTATTCAAAAAACGAATATTATCTCACTTGAATGCGTATTTGGTTGAGTAGTAAGAGGTATAGCTAAACGGGCATTAACTGCGAGTAAATGATCTCTTCGTTGCAGAAGACTGTTGACATGTTCCTCCAGTCGTAAATTTTCAGCCCTGAGTTGATGCAAACATGAAAGAAGTGAAGCAACTGAAATAAGATTTTTACACGCATTTTATTAGCTTCACCTGTATGCTTGTTTGTTTGTATGTTTGTAACCGACTTTTTTGGACCAGTGTGACCAGATCGTGCTATTTTTTTTAAACGGTCAGATTTCATTCAAACTTCATAGACTTATCGAGGACCGATAACAATACACTAATTTAATAAGATTATTTCATTATTTGATTTGCGGAATAAGATTTGTTAGTATATATATATATATATATATATATATATATATATATATATATATATGTTTGTAACCGACTCCTTTGGGCGCGATTTCGACCCACTTTAAACGGCCAGATTTCGTTCAAACTTTGTAGATTTATCGAGGGCCGATGATAATTCACTAATTTGATAAAATTATTCCATTTTTTAATTTGCAAAATAAGATTTTTGTTAATTCATGTAATTTTTATCTATAGTCGATAAGGCAAGAATTTTAATTTTTCTATAATTTTTCTCTATAGTCGATAAAGCAGGAATTTTAATTTCCAAACATTGTTTTTAGTCGATTTATCTAATGTTAACAAATTTTCGAACACCAAAAAGAATTTTTAATTCAACAGAACAAATAATAATTTTAAAAAACTAAAAAATCACGCTTTTATAAATAAACCAAACTAAAAAGTAAAAAATAAATAGTAGTTTTAAA
>JZSA01003302.1:0-22262 GCA_000956155.1 Cotesia vestalis
TGTGTGTGTGTGTGTGAGTGAGTGTGTAAACTTCTCATAACTTTTGAACTGCTTGACTGATGGGATCGAAATAGGTGGCAATCCAAAGAGTATCATTGCCATTAAATTTCGTAAAAAGTTGAATTGATTCGGTTCGCTAGATTTTGAAATATCTCAAAAACAAAATTTAAAATAAATTGTTTTTTTTTAATAACTTCCAAATGGCTCGACTGATCAATTCCAAAAACTAATCCGCTTTTAAGCTTGGAAAACCACGTCGATTGCCACCAGTCTCATCAAAATCCGCTGATTTGTTCAAGAATTATCGAAAAGAAAAAATTTCGAAAAAAGTGTTTTCTTAACATAATTCCGAGATTTCTATTTAGATCGTTTTTGATGAAATGAAATAATTATTAGAGCCCAAAAAACCACGTCGATCGCCGTGAAAAACGTGAAAATCGATTGATTAGTTTATAAGTTATCGTTGTCGATTCGGCTCGATTGGATTTTGAAAAATTCTAAAAAAAACTAAAAAAAATTTGTTGAAATTATGTTGTTTTTAAAATAACTTTTGATGCGAAGTGAATATAAAATAAGATAGTGGGGTAAGACAAAAGCTCTTCACATTCAAGTACAAATATATGATTTACGAATGATAGGGACTGATCGAATACTGATCATTAACCTATTACGGAACAAATGTTTGGAGCAAGCTGAAGCATCTCGGTCTGATTAAAAGTACGACTTCTTCCCCTTTGAAATATCTCGAAGCTTCAGACTTGAATAATTATTTCGCTAGCATAGTAAAACGGCATCCGCCATGTGACATTCTCTAGACATATTGTTGTCTCTACATAATAGTCAAGTAACTTGTTCTTTTTCTTGGTCAAAAATTGACATTGTACATGTAACAAAAACTTTACACCTCATGCTTAGTAAATCTAAAGAAAAAAGTCTTGATGAGTTTGATCTTCGCTGGCTAAAGAATTTTACTCCACAAATCACTATTTTTCTCACTGCTTTTTTTAATAAATCTCTAGATACTAGTACCTTTCCGCAAGCTTGAAAAGCGATTTTTATAATTCCGGTAAATAAAATGTCCCCACCTTCTCTTTCTGATACTCATCCAATCGCTAATACGTCCCATCTAAGTAAAGTACTTGGGCGGTTGATAAATAATGAATTACTTAATAAATACTAGTCCGGCTTTAGAAAGCACCATAGTACACAATCTGCTCTATTAAAGCTTGTAGATGACATCAGCCGAGCCATAGATAATAATTAATCGACTCTCCTAGTCCTGTTTGATCTAACTAAAGCTTTTGATTATGCAAATCCTGAAATTATATTGAAAACTTTAATTGAATTGAGATTTTCTGCCCCTACAGTAAAATGGTTTTTCTCTTATCTAACAAACAGGAGTCAATCAGTGCTGGATGACCAAGGAATTCCTGCTGGGTTTTTAGATACTACCTCATGTGTTTCCCAAGGATGTTTTTGGTCCAATACTGTTTCTCTTGATCATGAACACAATTACTAAACGATTGGTGTATAGTAGACATGGCCTATTTGTCGACGATAAATATATTTATGTACATTTTCACACCTTTCAATTGCAAGAAGCTACAAATCAGATAACTAGAGATGCTCAAGCAGTAGTCGATTGGGCTAGAGAACATGGTCTAGAAGTAAATTTGCTTAAAACTAAAGCAATGCTGTTGGGATCTAAATATAAAGTGAATTCTCTTTATCGTGATGGTTTACCATCGATCATGAATATTTATACATCTAATATTAAAAAACTTTTAGTCTCAGCAACTATATTACCTATTATTGACTATTGTATCATTGTTATGTCAAACTCTACTTTTTGGGCTAGAGAACATGGTCTAGAAGTAAATTTGCTTAAAACTAAAGCAATACTGTTGGGATCTAAATATAAAGTGAATTCTCTTTATCGTGATGGTTTACCATCGATCATGATTGATGGTAAAGCTCTTCCTTATACTGATTCGACAAAGTGTCTTGGACTTCATTTATCTTATGATTTATCTTGGAATTTCCATATCTCGAAAACTGTTTCTAAAATAAACTCAGCTCTTTATAGCTTAAAATTACGCAAAAACATTTATACATTTAATATTAAAAAACTTTTAGTCTCAGCAATTATATTATCTATTATTGATTATTGTATCATTGTCATGTCAAATTCTACTTATGATAACAATAGCAAACTTCAACGTGTTATAAATTCGGCTATCCGTTTCATTTATAGTCTGAAAAAAGATGAACATATCACTCCGTATAGACGTGAATTAGGTTGGCTTTCTGTGAAGAGTCGACGTATTTATTACAATTCTTGCTTTTTCTATAAGTTATTAAATATTGGAAAGCCCTGCTATTTGCGAGAATTATTTATTGAAGATCCGACTATTCGACGTTCTGAGAGACTTGCAGCCAAGAAGAATTATATTTCTTTCATAGTAAAGAATTTTTCTTCGACTCTCTATGAACTTTCGTTTGTTGTAACGGCAATACGTCTATGCGAGGAATTACCAGCTGACATAATAAACTCTTCAAGTTTAAAAGTCTTTAAAAACAAAATATTTGATTATTTATTTAATCTTGAAATATAGCAAAAGTCCATTATCAGTTAAATCAATATGTTTACGTAATCTATTATTACTATTGTATTTTTTCTCTTGTTTACTTAGCTACATTGTCTATCTACTACTTATTTGTCATATTAAGTTTTATTTTTTACTATAATACATCATTAATTTATAGTATTGTCAAACTCTGTTCACTTATAATCAATATGTATGAATATGTATAACTTGCCAACAGGCCTAGGCTTTGGCATAATTGAATAAATCTAAATCTAAATCTATTACTGGGTCTTTTACCTTCAATAGAATTTAGATATCTTTTGAAATTAGAAATCGACTGTTTTTTGCGGAAGTTAAATAGCATTTATTAACTTGGGATTTTTTTAAGTCCTTATAGAAAAAAAACTTACCGATGCAATTACTCGACTATGAAGTTGTGGTCCTACTAACGTTGTCGATGAATTACTTGCTTCTGTGAAAATTGAGTGAGCCTCCAGTTCTTGGTGAAGTGTATCAGACATTTTTTGAGCCATCGTTGATGATGGATTTAATTGATTTCCAAGCATGTGTGGGGCGTTTACACCGTTTTGAAACCTATCATCAATCAATTATGATCTATACAACATTGAAACACATCAGTACTTTTTATTATTAAAGAATGGCATCAATTACCGCGAACTGTAAGGAAATTAGTTGATTCATTCGAAAAATACCGTAGTTTTAAAATTTAAATAATCGAAAATTTAGCATAAAATTTGAGAAAAACAATAGAGAAAATGCTTTTCTACAAACCGAGAAAAGTAATTAGTACATTTTACACGGATGTGAAAAAAATTTGTATATTATAATGTATGTGTAAACGAGAAGCATAGAAATCAAATGACATGTGTAAATAGTAATATGCATTTGGTTTGGTAATTACAATATTCAATTTATATACTTCCTAGAAATATTTATGGTTTTGAGTCGATTGCTTGCATTTAGACTTAAGCGAATTAATTTATTACGAGTGTCTGTGACGCAATGTGGAGTGTTTAAATATAGGAATAATAATGTAAACCAAACAAACTTTGGTATTTTCTACGTTATTTCGTTAAATAGAGTTGCGTTATATAGGGTTTTCACTTTTTTTTATATTATAATTCAAATATAAATTCTCAAAGAATCTTTCACGAATTTATCCCAATAATACTGTCTCGCAATGAATTATGGTAGCTTACAGTTGTATATATTATTAATGTGTACTGCGGTTGTCGTGGATTTGGTAAGTCAAATATGAAATTTTAGGATACAACGATTCATTCTTGGTTGATTAAAAAGTCTCGTATTTTCAGTGTAACAAATTAGTAATGAGTCAAATATTTATTCGCAATTCACCATTTTGTCAATATTTAAACTCTGACTAAAATCCGCTGAGTCACTTTCATACAGAAATAAATAAAACATCTCCATTCAATCAATAAAATCACTAAATGCGTTAAAAATCATAACTCTACCCGGGGAAAAAAAAAAAAAAAAAAAAAATTCTTACAGTTTAATATCCTTCTCTTCTTTTGTGTTACTAGCTAAAGGTGTAGGTGTCATATTTATAGATGACAACGGAGTAATGGAATCGTGATCTTCTACACTCTTTTTTTTCCTTCTTCCTGGCCCAGTACTACTCATACTTTCTGAACTTGGGCTGCTTGGTGGAGAATCCTTAACTACAGATCTCATAGTACTTCCAGTAGCAGACGTAATATTACTAAAATTTCCAGTGGCTGTAGTAGCTCCTTGAATTATAGACGATATCGGAGCAACTGACAATGATTGTGTATGAGAATTATTTCGCGCTAGATTACGCTTAGACGTTTTAACAATACTGATAGTAGTACTGGAGGTTGATGAAGAAATCGATGATACTGGCACAGGAGGAATAGACAATGATTGATTATTTAAAGTAGATCCCCGTTTAGTTTTCCGAACTTTTTCTTGTTTATCTGTTGACTGCAATCTGAAACGAAGTATTGAATATTTAATTGTCAATTTTGAAAATATTTATTTCTTTGAGCTTATCTTATTAAAAGATATCAAGAAAAGAATTTTACTTTCAATTCATATTCATTTCAAACGACAAACTTAATAATTACAAAAAAAAAAACTTGTCTCGCATAAAGATATAATCATATTGGATTAATTTCTATTTAAATAATTTTGTCTAATATTTATAATTATACTTGATAATGACATGAAATTTTGATGAAAAAAGAATGTGCCTTAAAAACATTGCTGTAAATTGCGTTAGAAACACTGTGTTGAAAATAACAATAAAATTCATCAAATAATACGAAGAATGTACGTTACTACGAAAGAAAATGATTCGCTCTGAATTTATTGTTCGATATATCATTGTATGCATGAAAAAATCTAGAGTAATTTTTATTTGACGTAAAAAATAGTTGTATCTAAAAGAGGTTAAATCAAGTACTTGTTTACCTCCCACGTCAGCTATATTCAATGTGGCTCAAGATACTCACGAGTGAATCGATATCTCGAATATTTATTGCGCGGCAAATATTCAAATTTACAATCTAGTTGTATTCAATAGTAGAATCAATGAGAATAGTTTTGTTAAATAAATTGAAAAATATAGTTAAGTTTTTGCCAGTATAAAAAAAAAATTATTTTTGAATATGTGATAAAACGTAACATCATACACGTATGATTCCACACCTATTTTCACGTATGATTCTTATTTCCAATTATTTGAAATAAGCTTACAGTGCAATACATTCATAATTAAAAAAATTGACAGAAATTACTCTTCACCAAGTCTTTTTATGACTATTTTAAGAGGGAAAATTTTAATTGCTCTACGCCTGACAAGACAGCTTCTAATATTAAATAGCTCCTTAATCTTTTAGACAGATTAAAAAAAAAATATTTTTAGCTATTAATGAAGAAAAAAATTAAACACCTTCGATTTTTATTTGATTTCCTTTTTCTTCTATAAATCTATATTGTTGGGTAAATTCCTAAATACTGATGAACAAATTATTAAAAATAATTAAGAGACGAATGTATTGTATAGTACTAAAAATAACAAGTACTCAATTGACACGATTTGTAAAAGAGAAAACATTTTATCATTTCTAAGTTCCCGGAATGAAAATCAATAGTTTTCAACAATTAAGAAGTCATTGTTTTCCCCCGATTTTCGAAAATCAAGTTTTCGTTAGATATCGACGTATCGAAGTCCTAGAAAGCTATTCTGACCATTCCGATGAAGATCCTCTGATGTGTGTGTGTGTGTGTGTGTGTGTGTGTGTGTGTGTGTGTGTGTGTGTGTTTTCGTAAACTTTTTATAACTTTTGAACGGCTTGATCGATCGATCGATACGCGATTTATAACCTTTTGAAGGGTTATTTGTCCTTAGATTTAAAAAAAAAATTTGATCCAATTTCACCTAATCAATTTTGAAAAATCCTAGAAAGTATACCGTTAACAAAAAAATTTTTCACGAATAACTTTTGAACTACTACTCAGATTATTTCAAGCTCTAATCAGCTTTTGATCTTTAAAAAAAAAAAACGAGTACCGCAAAATGCATCTTCCTGAAATACCGTATCGAAGAGCTCAATAATGTACGACATACTCTTTGTCACGCTTGAAAAACTTGCAAGTATGCATGTTTTAAAGCGTTTTGAGCTCGAATATAGTGATGGGTTAAGTAATCTTACTCTCAACAGCACACCACACAAATTAATGTTAATATATCCTTTTTATAACTAGGTGATTTCCTATGGCTGATACATATTGATCGTCGATTGTGTGAAAGCGAAATGTAATTGAAAAGATTATAAAGCCTGTTTGTAGTAGTTTTTTAGGTACGTAAATTTGAATGTATTAGTTTACTTAGATAAAGAATAAAATAAAGATTTCCAATGATAACTATTATCAGGAAAAATGAAAGTAATATTGACGCAATTGTCAACAAATTTATAGTCTTCTTAACAGTTATATTGGTTATAATTTATTATCAACTAATACCACGATCTCTTTATAATTGACTTACTTTACTTATAACGCTTTATGAAAAGAATTCTTTAAATTAAATTTTTCATTAAAGAAGATGGCCCCAGTGACGACCGAAGAAAATGAGTAATTTTCGGGAATTTTTTTGACTGGAAAAAGAAAGGAATATCAGGATTGTTATTTTTTATTTGTTTTATCAAGTGTACACAGCCAATTTTTTACAAAATAGTGACCGATTGAAAATTTTATCAGTTGTGCAACCGTTCCAATAAATTTTCAATAAGAAAAAATCGACTGCGTACAACTATAACCATATTCATGTAGAGTACTATGGACTTGAATTTTTTTTTTTCAGATAGTTTGTTTTTTGAGAAATTGATGCGAACATAGAGGGGGAAATTTGTTTTTCAAACTTTACTGCGACGCTTGTCTTTAAGACTATTTAATATTTTTTAATAAAAATTTATGCAAATATTGTTAGATGTACACTTAATAAAATAAATTATGAACAATCCTGATACTACTTTTCTTTCTCGGTTAATGAAAGTATGAATTATTGATAGAGAATTTGGCAACATTGTACACGATTTAGCACAGCGATGGGACTTCCACTAAAAAACAAACACAACAGTGAAGAAATGATATTTTATTGTTGATAATAAATGTTGAATCAAATATCAAAATTTTTGTTTTTCAGAACTGGCAAAATTGTTAAGAAAAAAAAATCGAAACTCAAGATAAAACAGCTAGTTTACGATAATAACAAACTTATAATCCTTGAATTGCGTTAATTTTTTTCTTTTCTTAAACATAGATTCGATTTCGATTGCACATCCAAAGCTAGCATTCACAAATGGAGACACACACCTTCATAAATACAAGCGTCAACATTCAATGGGACTTGAATTTTCCGGAATCAAATTAGAAATAATAGCTTTAATTTTTTTTCTTAATTCAAAATTTTTCAACAGAGAGTTTTAAATATAAAATTTTTTCTTATGATGAAAAAATTCTTGTTCAACACTAACTTAATTCATTATTTATATTAATAATTTCTTAAAAATATCATTCGAGCCAGTGCTATAGCTGATCAGTATAAAGAACAAGATTCAAATCCCGTCGGTGGCTGAAAATGTTTGATTTTAGCGATCTTCAAGATTTGTTCTTTAAGCCAGCTTTACTAAATAAGTTTTTCGTGATTTTTTGAATAAAAAAACTGTGGTACAGTGGGGCATAAGCAAATGCGAATATGGACAGTTGAAAAATATGTCAGCTGCTCCCGCGACTATGGTAGATAAAGTAAAAAAATAAAAAATGGAGAACGAAATGTTATGGACAGTCTTTTAAGAACACAAAAGAAGTACAAAAGTAAAACTATGTCTAATAATTTAATTGAATTTAGACGTAAAATACTAATTTGAATAAATTTAAGTTAAAAAATAACATACAACGTTTTGACATCAAGAGATATGAATAAATGCCAAATTTATGAATGATTTTCAAGAATGACTTATTATATCCAAAAATGTATGTTACACCCACGCCGCACGATAATAAGACCAATATATTCTCGAAAAGCGAATTAATTGAGATTTTTTGGGTAAGAAATTCTTTCTCATAATAAATGTAGTATTGAAATAATAGTACAATTATTTGTCACTGAATGGTTATCGTTTAAAACAAAAAATTTTGCTAAATAAATTTTTTACAAAACCAAAATATTCATCAAAAAAAGACGTTAAAAACGGATTATTTTATACTTTATAAGATTCCAGAAAAAACTTAAAAATTATAAAATACTGCGATTTTGTTTTTTCCGGGTCAATAATGATTAAATTTGTTATTTTTGTTAAAAATTAAATTTAGGATAAATTTTTTACTATTAACTAAATTTTTAGTTACAAAAGTTTTTCATAGCAACAAACCATACTATCTTCTTGAAAAAGTTTCAGCTATTTTGAAAAACAATAGAAATAAAAAAGTTTTTTTCATGTAAAAAAAATTTTTTTTGTTTTTCCCAATAATGAACTTTTTTTTGAAGAAAATACTGATTAAGGCCATTTGAAAAATTCTCGATTTATTCAAATGAGTGAAACATTTTCAGGTTTTCTCTGAGATACTTTCAGATTAAAAAATTATAAACAAAAATTTTATTATTACTATTATTTCCAGTGATACCAAAGCTAAATAAGTGTTCCTATAGATTTGATTTTTTTATCTCTTTTTTGATCAACATTTTCAAGACAATAAAAAATTTTTAAAACTATCGTTCGATAGTTTTTTAATTTTATTTAACAACTGCTGATAGAAGCAAATTTCGAATTAAAGACCCGAAAACTAAAAATCGAAGCTCCAATTTCGTTTTTAATCATTTTTTCTATGATTGTTTAATACGAAGTTACGATATTTCAAAATCGAGTGAAAACTTTTTTATAATTATCAATAATTGTGCTTTACATATCAAGTTTCATATCATAATTGTATAGTATAATTGAAATTCGATTCTACCGTAATTTCTTAGCTGGTGAATCTTCTGGTGGATCGTGATCTGAGTAAGTAACAGAGTTCGATTGATCATTATTTGTAACTGCAATTGTAGACATACTCTGTTGAAGTTGTTGATAAAGAGTAGGAGCGCTGGTTACCACGCTCTGTGCAAAATTTGGAAGAGAAGTAGCAGTAAGTGGCACTGATACGACGATGCTAGTTGCAGTAGTAGTAGTATGTGTTTGAGTCGATGGCGACGATATTATCACTGGTGTCGTGGTTGATACATTTGTTGTAGAAATATTTGATGTATTTGAATTCAAGGAATTATCAGATGTTAGCTATAGAAATATTTCAAATATTAAGTAGCAATAATTAATATTTTTTAACGGATAAAACGATAATACGTACTTTCAATTTTTCTAATTCAGATACAGTACTAAGACTTGTTGCTTCAGTAACTGTCGGTTGGACTGAATTACTTGGTATTGACTGAATAATAGAGCTGACTGTAACAACTGAACTACTAGTCTCTGAACTGACGGAATTATTTGAATTTTCACTACCCATAGCCGTTGGTGTATGCGCACCAGTTTTACGCTTCTTACTTGAATAATTCAATTTGTTGATTGATGAACTCGATTTAGGATGATTATTATTTTTATTTGTAAAATTAATATTTATTCCAGATTTAAGACCACCTGTAGAAACTAAATCAGAAGAAATGGTACTACTGCTACTGTTCTCGTGACCAAATACACTCTCTGATTGAGTAACAACTGTTTCTACAAAGTTCGAAGTCGTGAATTTACTAGAACCTGGAGTTGATGACGACGTCGTATCTTTTGGAATATTGCGGTCACTTGCATTTTTTTCATCAATAACTCCATCAACATCTAAACTTGGACTAGTATTTAACTTGTTTTTTAAATTTAATGTTGTCGATGACTTAAGGTTGGAGCTTTTACGTTTTACTGTTGTAGAGGTTTTTGAAGGTAAATCTATTTCTTTTTCTGGAGATGAATCAGAAGATCCGTTATCTGCTGGAATTGGTTTATAAGGTGGAATAGTTTTAACATTTCCACCCTTTTTCTAGAAAAAATATCAAATTATGACTTAATCATTAAAATTATTACATAAAATTAATAATTTATACCAATTTGGAATAATGATGTTGACAATATCCACAATACTTGACGTTGTCGAGATAATTTCCAGCTTCTTCACAAAGTAAGCCTAACGCCTGAGCGCACGTGACATGAAATTGTTGTTTACAACCAGTTTTATTGCATTGCATGCATGCTCCGACTGTAGCTCTGCTACCTCTAGCTTGTTCTTCACAAATGTAGCATATCTAAACATAATTGTTAAAATCATTAAATTAAAATAACGTATTTTAAAAGATTGATTAAAAATCGATTGTAATTAAATTACCTTATTAAACCTTTCTGATGGAATAAGTTGAAGAATAATTGGCTCCATTGTTGTAACATTGCCAAATCTAACTTCAGGGATGTAAAGTGCACAGACAACATGAGCCCAACCAGCTTGATCTGTTCTTTTAAGTGCTCCATCTCGACTTGGACATAATTCACAACGCTATTTTCATAATTCAGATTAATAAGGAATTAAATATAAAATTGCCATTGATGTTGTTTAATCAAATATTGGTCATTGGTATAAAATGTAACTTACAACACGTGCACTACGCTCTTGAGATTCGCATTTCCGACAATACCATGGTCCAGTTGGTACTGTTACAATTCCATAACACGCTATAACAAATACAAAAAATGTTCAATGTTAATCGAAAGTAAGTTGATTTGACTCTTTGAAAATTATAGTAACTTAAATTATATTAGAAGCCTTCAAATGATGAAAAAATTAATAAACAATAAGATTTACATAATCATAATACCAAATACATTCATTAGGTTGATATTCATTCTGGAACAATTTTATAGAAAAGAAAAAAAAAAAAAAAAAAAAAAAAAAAAGAAAAACCCTTAATCGATGAATATAAAAATATGCAAAATAATATTAAACATTTTTCATATCAATATCAAATTCAGAAGATTCATTAAACTTATAACAATCAGGAAAATAAATTTATTTTGTAATTCTGACGATTACATTCACCACTTGAAGATTTTAAAAATGTTCGTAAAAAAAAATGTTAGCTGATATACAATATCCATTGACATATTCCGTTGCTTTGAGTTTTTCAGATAATTTCTAGTACCTAAAATTTTAAGTTGTATTGTAATATATATATATACTTAAAAATAATAATTATACATTCAGATTCAAGAATTTGAATAAATAATATAGAAATAAACTTTTCAGAGCTAAATAAGAAACTTAAAATCAATAAATTACATAAAGATATTTCAAGCATAAATATAGAAAATATATCCAACCTTGGTGAACAGCCACAGTACAGCCTTGACCATCACAATAGACAAGTGGATTTTCCGTCCATCCCCTCTCGTCAGAACATACACAGCACCCGCCAAGCATCTCCTTCATACTGTGTTCCGAACGATTCGATATAAAACTAGCAGCTCAAATTAAGCTAGTTGATAATAACTCTTAACAATCAAATGATGCCCACCATTTAGAAACATCATAAACATCAGAAATAAAGCAATTACTAAATTGTAAAAACATCATGAATACATTCCACATACAAAAAGATTATAGCATTAATTGTATTGATAGAAAAACAACTTGTAATATCAACATTTAAAAATTAAATAGACAATGTTAATGGTTTATTATGCATAATTGTAACATCGTAATAATAAATTAAGGGCCATTGTTAAAGATTATCGAAACATTAAAAAATAAAAAAAAAAAAAAAAAAAAAAAGTGATTAAAGTCTTTTTTATTATTACTAAATTTAATGTTTTTGTTAATCACACTAACGGTTTTTATTATTTATTCCACTTGACACTCATCTTATCTCTTTTTAATAATGAGTAACAAGAAACAAGGATTAGATTAGATTATTTAGGCTCCGAGAGGTTTCTCATTCGACCGCTAGAAAAATAGATCTACAGAGAGAATGAGAACCATTTGCCATTCTAAAAGTTTACATGTAAATTTGACCGTACATTAAAAATCACCATGGAAACGTTGCTTCCTATGTTATGATCTGATCCGATGTTTAGTAAGTCTTTACTGCTGTAGATGTCTCAATTGTAGTTTGATTCGGCTCAGATCGGCGGGCTCTTTAAAATTCGCTAAAGAATACGAAAGTATTTCTATTACGGACTAGTTAGGATGAGGATTTGGTATTTGGTATTATGAATGATGAGATTTTATATGCAAGTTATATGGGATATATTGTAAGATGTTTCATATACAGAAGTTACTTGCTTACTGCTATGTCTTAATTTTTGTAAGTTTTACATCGAGTTAATAACTTATTTTAGAGGGGAGAATTTAGTTTTAGGGGTTGGATTTATTATAAGAATTATTTCTAATTGGTCGTTTTTCTTCAAGAGTGGGACTCAAAATAAAAGTGACGCCTTCGCTTAGTTTTCTCTTTCAACGGCTAAATAATATAACATAACAAATATGTAACAAAAAATAAAATCGTTAAATAATATACTTATGTTAAGCTTGCTTTGATATAATATTACAATGAAATGTATGAAAATTAAATTAACAATTTATATCGTGTATTCAACTTATAAATAATTATGAATTAATGCTAAAATGATATTCATCTCTTACATTAACAATTAAACTATTTCATAGTTTTAGTAGATTATAGATTGACAGAAATGGTAATAAGCTTAATATATATAATTTTTTATAAATAAATATATGTAAATATAACAGAAAATAATATATATTAGTGTGTAACAATAATTTATATGCAGTAGAAATATGTATACTTATATATGTACAAGAGCGGACATATGTATGGGGGTTATGGTGGGAGAAGAACGGAGTTTGGAGCTCATCAGAAAAACTATGTAACTACACTTCTCGTCGAGAGCTTAGATTGTTAAGATCACATCATTGTAAGCCTCAATTTTATAATTTGAAGCCATCTAATATTTTTGTCAACTTGAATAATAAATTGAAACCAACTAAATAATTTTGATCAAAATTAAATAACATCTAAATAGAACTCTTGTATTTAAAAAGATTCCTTTCCCGCGCTGAAACCGAGTATTTTAATACTCCCGGGCGAAAGAACTGCAGTGAGTAAAGCTTTCAATAAATAAAAATAACATCCACGAGATGGAAGCATAACAATACAAGCATCTGATCCACCTCCCTGAACTTGGCGACTGAAAAATTATTTTTATTATTTTCTGGAAAAGAAATCGTTTGTTATTTGTTCGTCAAAAATAAGTTTAATTTTTTATTCTAATTTAAAATTTTGTTTAACGATAATAACTTTATACAATAAGCGACAATAATTTATGCCTGCTCGTGTTGCTTTGGTATCGATGAAAGTTTGGATTTATGAAAATTTGTCCAAATAAATATGAAAGTTTGTAAAATTGCTGATGAATGTAAATGAATAAAAGCACAGAAAAATTAACGTATAATTGTCCTTAATATAAAATTGAGATGAGAATTATGGTATAGTAATATGTTGACCAAACTATTCGTGATGTGATTGGTTGAATATATCATCATAAGCATGAAAATATATGCAAACTCTACTATAGTCAAGGCGCGCGTTTGCGCGCGCAAATTCAAATTCTAGTCCCAATATAAAATTGAGATGAGAATTATGGTATAGTAATATGTTGACCAAACTATTCGTGATGTGATTGGTTGAATATATCATCATAAGCATGAAAATATATGCAAACTCTACTATAGTCAAGGCGCGCGTTTGCGCGCGCAAATTCAAATTCTAGTCCTAATATAAAATTGAGATGAGAATTATGGTATAGTAATATGTTGACCAAACTATTCGTGATGTGATTGGTTGAATATATCATCATAAGCATGAAAATATATGCAAACTCTACTATAGTCAAGGCGCGCGTTTGCGCGCGCAAATTCAAATTCTAGTCCTAATATAAAATTGAGATGAGAATTATGGTATAGTAATATGTTGACCAAACTATTCGTGATGTGATTGGTTGAATATATCATCATAAGCATGAAAATATATGCAAACTCTACTATAGTCAAGGCGCGCGGTTGCGCGCGCAAATTCAAATTCTAGTCCTAATATAAAATTGAGATGAGAATTATGGTATAGTAATATGTTGACCAAACTATTCGTGATGTGATTGGTTGAATATATCATCATAAGCATGAAAATATATGCAAACTCTACTATAGTCAAGGCGCGCGTTTGCGCGCGCAAATTCAAATTCTAGTCCTAATATAAAATTGAGATGAGAATTATGGTATAGTAATATGTTGACCAAACTATTCGTGATGTGATTGGTTGAATATATCATCATAAGCATGAAAATATATGCAAACTCTACTATAGTCAAGGCGCGCGGTTGCGCGCGCAAATTCAAATTCTAGTCCTAATATAAAATTGAGATGAGAATTATGGTATAGTAATATGTTGACCAAACTATTCGTGATGTGATTGGTTGAATATATCATCATAAGCATGAAAATATATGCAAACTCTACTATAGTCAAGGCGCGCGTTTGCGCGCGCAAATTCAAATTCTAGTCCTAATATAAAATTGAGATGAGAATTATGGTATAGTAATATGTTGACCAAACTATTCGTGATGTGATTGGTTGAATATATCATCATAAGCATGAAAATATATGCAAACTCTACTATAGTCAAGGCGCGCGGTTGCGCGCGCAAATTCAAATTCTAGTCCTAATATAAAATTGAGATGAGAATTATGGTATAGTAATATGTTGACCAAACTATTCGTGATGTGATTGGTTGAATATATCATCATAAGCATGAAAATATATGCAAACTCTACTATAGTCAAGGCGCGCGTTTGCGCGCGCAAATTCAAATTCTAGTCCTAATATAAAATTGAGATGAGAATTATGGTATAGTAATATGTTGACCAAACTATTCGTGATGTGATTGGTTGAATATATCATCATAAGCATGAAAATATATGCAAACTCTACTATAGTCAAGGCGCGCGGTTGCGCGCGCAAATTCAAATTCTAGTCCTAATATAAAATTGAGATGAGAATTATGGTATAGTAATATGTTGACCAAACTATTCGTGATGTGATTGGTTGAATATATCATCATAAGCATGAAAATATATGCAAACTCTACTATAGTCAAGGCGCGCGTTTGCGCGCGCAAATTCAAATTCTAGTCCTAATATAAAATTGAGATGAGAATTATGGTATAGTAATATGTTGACCAAACTATTCGTGATGTGATTGGTTGAATATATCATCATAAGCATGAAAATATATGCAAACTCTACTATAGTCAAGGCGCGCGGTTGCGCGCGCAAATTCAAATTCTAGTCCTAATATAAAATTGAGATGAGAATTATGGTATAGTAATATGTTGACCAAACTATTCGTGATGTGATTGGTTGAATATATCATCATAAGCATGAAAATATATGCAAACTCTACTATAGTCAAGGCGCGCGTTTGCGCGCGCAAATTCAAATTCTAGTCCTAATATAAAATTGAGATGAGAATTATGGTATAGTAATATGTTGACCAAACTATTCGTGATGTGATTGGTTGAATATATCATCATAAGCATGAAAATATATGCAAACTCTACTATAGTCAAGGCGCGCGGTTGCGCGCGCAAATTCAAATTCTAGTCCTAATATAAAATTGAGATGAGAATTATGGTATAGTAATATGTTGACCAAACTATTCGTGATGTGATTGGTTGAATATATCATCATAAGCATGAAAATATATGCAAACTCTACTATAGTCAAGGCGCGCGTTTGCGCGCGCAAATTCAAATTCTAGTCCTAATATAAAATTGAGATGAGAATTATGGTATAGTAATATGTTGACCAAACTATTCGTGATGTGATTGGTTGAATATATCATCATAAGCATGAAAATATATGCAAACTCTACTATAGTCAAGGCGCGCGGTTGCGCGCGCAAATTCAAATTCTAGTCCTAATATAAAATTGAGATGAGAATTATGGTATAGTAATATGTTGACCAAACTATTCGTGATGTGATTGGTTGAATATATCATCATAAGCATGAAAATATATGCAAACTCTACTATAGTCAAGGCGCGCGTTTGCGCGCGCAAATTCAAATTCTAGTCCTAATATAAAATTGAGATGAGAATTATGGTATAGTAATATGTTGACCAAACTATTCGTGATGTGATTGGTTGAATATATCATCATAAGCATGAAAATATATGCAAACTCTACTAGTTATGTTCATTTTTCCATTTATACTTTTGGAATTAAAATCAAATAAACATATAATTAGTTGTACGAATTTTTAAAAATAGGGAATTTTATTTGTTCAGTTGGTCATTTGAACAACTGTAAAATTGAACAGATGATCTAGTTTACATAGAATCATTTGTATTTATATACAATTATACGTAAATTTTTCTGTGCTTTTATTCATTTACATTCATCAGCAATTTTACAAACTTTCATTTTTATTTGGAAAAATTTTCATAAATCCAAACTTTCATCGATACCAAAGCAACACGAGCAGGCATAAATTATTGTCTCTTATTGTATAATTCTTGATAAACCCGATTTAAAAAAAAAAAATTATACAATTTCTACTATTTGAATCGATCGCAGCGACTTTAGCGCCACGGCTCGGCTAGGCGCCGAAGAGAAGTTCTGGATACCCTGAAACATGATCACAAAGGTGTTTATAGTTGGATATACCTATAAGTCAATTGTTTACGCGTTCGCTGTCACACAGCGTCTACATTTTTTAATTTTTTAATGTTTATACGTATATTGGTTATATTTAAACATGTAATAATTTACAAATCAATAATAAAGTGTACTACTAAAACAACATAAAATATGTATTTATAGTTAAAAATAGATAATTAATGTCATTTTTTTTTGTTTTTGCGTTAAAAATATTAGTTTTTTCAACCTGTCTGTAATTTCAGTGCGTTAGTTTACAATGAGTTACAATCGAAAAGTTTCATATTTTTATAATCCAAATGTTGGAAATTTTCATTATGGTCCAGGGCATCCAATGAAACCACATCGACTATCAGTAATTCACAGTCTCGTTCTCAATTATGGGCTTCATAAAAAAATGCAAATTTATCGACCGTATCGAGCAAGTACACATGATATGTGTCGTTTTCATTCTGATGAATATGTTGATTTTTTACAACGAGTGACACCTCAAAATTTACAAGGTTATACCAAATATTTAAGTCATTTTAATGTTGGTGATGATTGTCCTGTTTTTGAGGGTCTTTTTGATTTTTGTTCAATGTATACTGGAGCTTCGTTAGAAGGAGCTACAAAATTAAACAATAACTGCTGTGATATTGCTATAAATTGGAGTGGTGGTTTGCATCATGCTAAAAAATTTGAAGCTTCTGGCTTTTGTTACATTAATGATATTGTTATAGCTATATTAGAATTACTTAAATATCATGCAAGAGTTCTATATATAGATATTGATGTTCATCACGGAGATGGAGTTCAAGAAGCATTTTATCTAACTGATAGAGTTATGACTGTATCTTTCCACAAATATGGCAATTACTTTTTTCCTGGTACGGGTGATATGTATGAAATTGGAGCAGAAAGCGGAAGATATTATTCTGTAAATGTTCCATTAAAAGAAGGAATTGATGATACATCTTATGTGCAAGTTTTCAAACCTGTTATATCCCATGTCATGGAATTTTTTAGGCCGACTGCTATTGTACTTCAATGTGGAGCAGACTCATTAGCAAATGATAGATTAGGATGCTTTAGTTTAAGTACCAAAGGACATGGCGAGTGTGTGAAATTCGTTAGAGATTTGAACGTTCCTTTACTCACAGTTGGAGGAGGAGGTTATACATTAAGAAATGTTGCTCGATGCTGGACTTACGAAACATCGTTATTATTGGATGAACAAATAAGCAATGAACTTCCATATACTGAATATTTAGAGTATTTTGCTCCCGATTTTACTTTGCATCCTGAAGTGGTGACTAGACAAGATAATGCTAATAGCAAACAATATTTAGAAGCAATAACACGTCATGTGTACGAAAATTTGAAAATGGTTCAACATTCTCCTAGTGTTCAAATGCAGGATGTGCCATATGATGTTTTACCTCCTGAACAAGATCGACAACCAGAACCAGACCCTGATTCACGGCTCAACATTCAAGATACTGATAAGATTATTGAACCTTCTAATGAATATTATTTAGGGGATAAAGATCAAGATAAAATGGAAGTTGCAGAATCATAGTGAATATATTTTTACTTAAATATTAAGAGTTATGAACTTTTTGTACGTTATCATATTATAATTAAATGGTAATGTGGGACTCTACTGGTTTTTGGCTATAATAAATTTAAAAATAGAGTTATTGAAAAAAATTTTTTTATTTTGTTATCGGTGGATTCACGAATCATTCTTGAAAGAGTGATGAAATTCTATTTTTCTTTCTTAATTTTGTAATTTAAAAACTAAAAGAATAGCTACGTGTCTTGTTTTTTATTTAAAAAAAAAAAAAAATTTGCTACTCTACAATCTGAGACCTTTAAAATCTCAGTGTAAAACAATTTACGTAGCTGCAATACAGCAAAATTTAATGGGCTACAGCTGGTAGTAATAAATTTACGAATGTACGCATTTTCTAAATTTTACTAATGACTACCGCAACAAAAAAAAAAAAATAAAAAAAAAAACACGTTCATTTTACAAATTTGTTTTTATATCTAAAAAACGATGGAGTCCTACATCCAAACAATTACTAATTAAAGAAAATGGTATATCAATTATGTGTCGATTGAAGAAAAATATGTTCTACTAAAAATTTTTACAGATTATCATCAAACGTAATTACTTATTCAAGACATAATCGATTCATTACGAAATTATTAAATAACAAAATAAATCTTCAAAATTTGATGCTTATTATTTACAAAATGATATTCATACGTAAAAATAGCCGAACATTATTGTTAAGTAAAACTTTTTGCCAATTAAAAAAGAAAAATTTACCCTTAAGAAGAATATATTGATTATTTTTACGATTTTTTCATCATTTTTTCAGTAATATCGAAAAAAAATTTTTCTTTTCCTTACAAATCGATTAATTGAATCATAAAATTAAAATGATTGATGATTTAAGAGTATGCCATACCCATGGAAGCATCAATCGAGATGCCACAATTGTGTGATACATGAAGAACGTAATTTTATGTTTACAATAAAGATTTAATTTTTAAATTACAGGCTATAAATTTTTTTTTCGTCTATTGCGATGTCATCATTCACAATATATTTACCTTTGATGTTTATTTGTGACTATTGGTTGCTGTATCATACTTAAGTTATATTAAACTAAATATTTATTATAAATAAATGATGTTTATAATTATTCTTATTATTATTATTATAACTATTGTTAATAACACAGTGTGTGTAAAACCGCTTGACCGATCGGAACTAACTTAGTAGCGATCCAAAAAGTATCGAAGCCCTTCAATTTCCTGAAAATTTGAATCAATTCCTTTCGCTAGATTTTGAGTAATCTCAAAAACGAAATTTGTGAAAAATTTTTTTTTGGAATAACTTTCAAACGGCTTTACCGATCGATTCCAAAAACTAATCAGCTTTTAGTCTTGAAAAACCACTTCGATCACCGTTGGACTGGTCAAAATCGGTTGATTCGTTCGTGAGACATCGAAAACGAAAAATTAGAAAAAAAAATGTATTCCAAAAAATCTCTTTAATAGTTTCATCGATTACTTCCAAAGACTAATCAGCTCTTAAAATTAAAAGACTACGTCGATTGTCGTTGGATCGGTCGAAATCAGTTGACTCATTCGTGAGATAACGAAAACAAAAATTTCAAAATAAATGTTCTTCCAATTTTAAAGCTCAAAGAGCTTAGAAGTATGAAAAAATTCATTTTTACGCTCATAGAGCTCAAAATAACATACAAATTGTATTTTTGACCTCAAAGAGCTCAACGACATTAAAACAAGTTACACATTAGTCGCTTTGCGTTCTTTAACTTCCCGTTAAGAAAATTGAAAATTTTCAAAAATCGAGAAGTTATTGGTTTTACCCCGTTTTTCGAAAATCGAGTTTTCATCAGATCTGGACGTTTTAAGAGCCTAGGAAGCTTCCCTGACTATTCCCGCGAGGGTGTCACTAAGTCTGTATGTATGTATGTATGTATGTATGTATGTATGTATGTATGTATGTATGTATGTATGTATGTATGTATGTATGTGTTTGTGCATGTATGTATGTATGTATGTATGTATGTATGTATGTATGTATGTATGTATGTATGTATGTATGTATGTATGTATGTATGTATGTATGTATGTATGTATGTATGTATGTATGTATGTATGTATGTATGTATGTATGTATGTATGTATGTATGTATGTATGTATGTATGTATGTATGTATGTATGTATGTATGTATGTATGTATGTATGTGTTTGTGCATGTACGCACGCGCGCGCGCGTGTGTGTGTAACCTTCTTATAACTTTTGAACGTCTTGACTGATTTCATTGCGGTTGTCACCATTCGAAAGAGCTTGACCAAACTTAAATTCTGAATACCCGTTGGACCGATCCAGTCCGGTAGATTTTGAGAAATCTAAAAAAACCTACAAAAACAAAATTTTTTAAATGTGGTTTTTTTGGAATAACTTTTAAACGGATTTATCGATCAATTCCAAAAAATAATCTTCTCTTAACATCAAAAGACCACGTCGATTGCTGCCAGTCCAGTCGGAATCGGTTAATTCGTTCGTGAGTTATCGTTGTCGATAGAAAATGACACAAAAATCATATTTTTGAGCTCAAAGAGCTCAAATACGTAATGTGTTATTTTTAAGAGCTTGCACAAAATAAGCGAGAAGTTGCAGAGATGGCCTTTAGGGTTATTATTAGCATTTATCATTTATTATTTATTATTTACTAGCTGATATCCGCCTGCTCCGCTGGGCACTTAATAGAATTGTAGTTTTAGATCTAGATTTGAAATTCAATTGGAGTATTATTTTGACTCACACAGGTTCCACATTCCATCGAATCGGAAGTAGAATTTATTGAAATCCGTATTGAGATGATCTCTACATGACAAATAAAAGATCCTTACCAAATTTGCAGCTGTTTGAAGCTATATTTTAAAAGTTAAGATTTTTTATTGTTAACACCTACCCCCGCGATCTTTATTGGAGCTAATTCGGTGTAAATTCCGTTCTTAGATCATTTTTGTATCACATGTAGACGACCCCTATTAAATTTGGAGTCTATAGGAGCTATAGCTTGGAAATTAAAAATTTTCATTGTTAATACCTACTATTGCAACCCTCTGTAGGGTGAGATATTGTAAAATTCATTGATAGATTATTTCTACATCTCTTACAGAAAATTCCTACCCAATTTAGAGTCAATAGGAGTTACAGTTTAAAAACGGAAATTTTTCATTATTAAAAAAGTCTCTGCGACCCCCCTTGTGGGGGGGATTTCGTAAAATCCGTTCTTAGCTAGCAACTACTCGGCAAAAGGAATATTCCTGCCAAATTTCAAGTCTCTAGGTCTTATAGTTCCAGAGATATCGTAATAAGTGACTATATCTATAGAAAGTTTTCTATATATGGGGCATTCCATGCCAACTCATCCTACCGATTGGATTTGCATCTCCGATTTCGCTAAAATTTGGGCATCTTTTTGTACCCTTTGAAAAAGGTTTCTATGAATTTTTTCAAATTTTTTCATTCAGCCAATCGAGAGATATGAATTTTCGAAAATTTCGGGTATTTTTTTTTTAAATAGCCATAACTTGGTGAAAAATTGTCCGATTTGGGACTTTTTTTTTTAATTTCGTGTTTTTTGATGAACTTTTTGAAAAATTTATGCAAAAAATTACTCATCGTAAATTTGATTGTTTTTTTTTTTTTCATTCCAAAGTTAAAACAAGAATTTTAAGATTGTTTGTATCCTTCAAATTTTTTTAAAAAATTCTCAAAAATTCTACTCTTCAAAACACAAATTT
>JZSA01003306.1:0-15299 GCA_000956155.1 Cotesia vestalis
TCAAGAATCTTACCGAAAATGGAAACATTAAAATTTGGGAAACTTTAAGTTAAGAAATCACTAAAGACATCTCTAAACATAGACCAGTAAAATTAGATATCATTGATTTTGGACATCTCTAAATATTTACAAATATAAATTCTTACAATTTATAACAATGATGATTAAAAACGTAGTAATCATACGAAATAAGCGCTAAGAAATTTAAAATACAAAAGATAACTAAAAATTAATTAATTTTTCTATGACCGCTGCTCCATAAAGTTGTGCAGTTATTTTTAATCGATTGTCATTTAATGTTAATAACCCACCGAAATTTTGATTTAATCTTGGTAAAAATGTTTTCGAAGACCCGGAACTACCAACAGCTCCTGCGACCACTGCTCCAGGAATTTGTACAATTCTTTGGGATCGATTGTCCTTTTATTTTAAGAACCCACAGAAATTTTGCTTTTAATCTAGGTATATATTTTACAGGACAATTGGTCAAGAATAACTTTACAACTTCCTGGAGCAGCGGTCACAGAAGCTGTTGGTAGTTCCTGGTCTTCAAAAATATTTTTTACCAGGATTAAAAGCAAAATCTTGGTGTGTTTTTATAATTAAAAGACAATCGATCAAAAATAACTGTAAGCTTCCGGGAGCAGCAGTTACAAGAAAATTAATTAATTTTTAGTTATCTTTTGTATTTTAAATTTCTTAGCGCTTATTTCGTATGATTACTACGTTTTTAATCATCATTGTTATAAATTGTAAGAATTTATATTTGTAAATATTTAGAGATGTCCAAAAGTAAAGATATCTAAATTTACTTGTCTATGTTTAGAGATGTCCATTTTATTAAGTTTACAAATAATTAGAACTATCTATTTTTCTAAATTTCTAAATTTTTCAATTGTCTTTTTATTGACTTGTTTAAATTTATTATTTTCCATTTTTTTAAATCTCTGTCATTTTACGTGTTTGTTTTATGGTTTGTCTAATTTCACGGATATCTTGTTTTAAAATTTTCTAATTTTATGCTTATCTTTTTTGAAATAATTCCATTTTTTTTGGTAACTGAATTTTTACATTACTATTTCTTTTATTATTGAAATTTTAAATCATCTTTTTTTTTTTACAAATAATTTTTTTTATTATTTCCAATATATTATTTATCCAAATTTTTTATTTAGTGATTTCTTTACTTAGAGTTGCCGAAATTTTAATGTTTCCATTTTCCGGAAAATTCTTGACCGGTACGAATCAATGAAAAACATTGTATAATATAGGTATAATTAAGAGTACTGAAAAATATTACTCACTTCGGAGCGCTGTAAAACCTTAGCTATTACCTTAATGAAAAAATGTTGCTTATAAAAGTTGTTCCTCAAGAAACGATCTACAAAAATGGTCTGATTTCATTTTTTCGAAAAATGATAAAAAAAAAAGTTATTTCGAAAAATAGAAATTTTTTTCTCGAATTTCTGAATATTTTCGCTTATTTCTTTTTTATTTATAGTCCTACGACAAAAAATTACTGGACCAAAGTTGTAGACAATTTAATTTGCAACAAAAAATGTTAACAAATTTTTTTTATCAAATAAATAGTTTAAGAGATATATATAATACACAAATTTGTTTTTAGCTTTACACTGACCCCCCCCTACACATCAAAAAAATAAAATTGCGTCCTCTAAAAAATTCAACCCCAAATGTAACTTTTCAATAGACTACCGTAGATTTGAAAAATCGAGTTTTCATTAGATCTCCGCATTTTGAGATCATATATATATATATATATTTACATACGGTTTACACACTTATGAATCCAGAATGTAACTTGAGTGGATACATACTATATTCAGAATAAATTCATATCCAATCCATAATGTATCTTGAGTGGAAACATACCATTCTCATAATGAGTATATAACGGAATCAGAATGTGAGCTGAATGGACTCAAAATAAAACCAAAATGAATACACACTACAACCAGAATGTACCAAAATAAATAAATAAATCAGTAAAAATTAACAATTTAAAAAACATTTGATATAAAATCTTTTCTTTATTTGTTTTTTTTTTATTTCATTTTTATTTTGATTTTTACATTTCTGTTTTTGAGAGTTTTTCAAAGGAGGTGGAGGAGGGATAAGGTTTTACATCACATTCACATTCATTAATCTTAATTAAATTTTACGCTTGCCTTATAAATAAACATAGAATAACGCCCTAACCGAGATTCGAACAGTGAACCTAACGCTCGCGAGGCTATAACCTAACCGAATCGCTATACGAACGTTGGAGAAACTTATTTGTTAGGAGTTTCATTAACCACATGTATTACTGGCTATTTTGACAGTGATAGTTTTAGCGTTTAAAATTTATCATTTTACTTTATAAATAGTGACGTTGCTTGTATAGAAATTTTGTAACTGTATTTTATATTTTTTACATATAATGCGATCATTTTTTAGGTACGAAATGATAAATATCAAAGTTAAAATTCTTAATCATTATACTTTAACATTTTCAACTGTCACATAGCGAATGATACTGTTTGAAATAGTATTTTCTTCCATGTACAGAATAAATTGTAGCATTTAAATGATAAATATTATAAAGTAAATATTAAAATCATGATTTATTCACTCTGGAAATGCTTCATTATCAGCATGTATTTACTCTCATTTTGATACCGCTCTGTTTTCAACATGTATTCACTATAGATTTACTATAGTTTCAATATGTAATGACTATGGATGCAATATGGTTTCAATATGTATTTACTCTGGAAACACTCTGGTTTCAGAATGTACTCACTATGCGCTCAATATGTACTCACTATACGCTCAAATGGTAGAGTAGCCGACATGTCATCGGAAGGTTCTGGGTTCGAATCCGAGTCCGAGCTATTTTAATTTTTTCTCGCATATTCTCTACACTCACATTAAGAAGATCCTTTCCTTAATCCTTTCTCAATCCTTTCCCACCAAAATATCCTGTTTCATGAATGTTGAAACGCTTCACGTAATAATTATCCGTAACTCCTATTCTTTCCCGCTTCACAGCATTATTTTCGATTTTGATAACAATTAATTATGTGATATTCGTTGTTAATTATTATTTCGAAACGTTTCATTGAAAAATTTAATTATTTAAGATATTTTGTCTGGGGATATTTATTTCAGGGATATTTTGTCTGGAGATATTTACTTTGAGAATTTTTTGTCCGGGGATTAAGACGCATGGAACCGAAAAATTATAACTTCGAATTTTCGATAAATCTTTATCTAGTTTTTCGTATGCATTCTACACAAACTTAGGAAAACTCTATAACTTCCAACCTACTTGTCTAATCAACCTAATTTCGTTTTATCATTTCCCTTACACCCTCCAGAGCAGCCATAATTATAATAATTGTATCAATATTATTATTATTATTATGACAAATTATTTTATAATCAATTAAATTTCAATGTTTCCATAGTTTTTTTACCGACCGTGCAATACAACGTAAACAAATAATTTTTTTTTATTTCGTTAATTTTTTACGCGAATATAATAAACTGCAAGGGGTTCATTTTTATTCATTCAGATTCAGAATTTTTCGCCCTTTGATTTAGTTATAATGTTAATAGGGCTTTACGTTAATATAAATAAGATAATTAGAGAAAATATACTGTGTCTCAGTGACCCGAGTGTTATTTTTTTATTTATTTAAAAAACCCAAGGGAGTTCAGCTTTCTAATTATCATCTTCGTAATCTACGAATTTTTTTGCATAAAATGGAACAATAAAATTCCATTAGCAAATTAGTTCCCACAACGGTTAAGAGTAAAGTCAGTGGACTATAAATTAATAATACTAATTATCGATTACATAATCATATTAATAATTTAAAATTCAATCAAAAGAGGAGAAGTAAACCGGGTATCAGATAGACCACGGTCCACTTCTAGCCCACAGAGTAATTTTCGATATCTTGATGAATGAAACGACGATCTAATTTACTGCTTGAGGATGAAGTCCTCGTGATTGTTGGCTTCTTTCGTCTCGTATCAACTCTGGGGATCGGTCCTTCTTGATGTTCCGTGACACTTCGTCCGGTGGTTACACCACTTCTCTCCTTTGCACTGCACGGTTCACCTGTAGTAACCCAAAACTACTCCCTCTTACTCTCTCTCTACGCCCGAAGATCGAGACGCGCCAGTGTTGCGTCGAACAATTATCGATATCCGGTGACTTATCGATTCAGGGTTTATTTACCCTGTTTCAAAATCAATAATAACTTGAAATTAAAAAAAATAAGTTATTTAACATCCATTATTTAAATTTTTAATTTTTTTGTTACTTCAAAAAATAACAATTATTTAAATAAAACATTTTATCAACTTTTGTAACCTCATCTTAATGAATATGTTCATAACAAGGGCTCCAAGAAACCAAAAATTTATGCAGGATGTCTTGTTAGTCGTGGAAAATTTTCTAGGGTCAAATAGAAAAAAAAAATTGAATTGAAAAGTCTTCTGCGATTTTTCTATCCGAGGCATAGATAATTTACTATGAATTAATTAAAGTTTTGGATCGAAAAATCGCAGAGAACTTTTTAATTCGGAATTGTTTTTTTTATCTAACTCTGCAAAATTGTCCGCGACTTCCAGGACACCCTGTAGATTAATTATTTAAACTTTTATACCGCCTTTGGTGACAACACAAACTCGTAAAAAAAAAATGTTAATTAACAGTTGAATAACGTTTTGAAAAATTGTGATACAACTTTTAATACCGCAGATACATGTTCTTTGAAGTGTCTAGATGACACTAGAATTTTTTCAAATTTTTGGTTCCTTATGGCGCGTTGCGAAAGGAGGCTAGACGGAAAAAATTCTCACGAAAAGTTGTCACGACACTTTCTGTTATAGTAAGCTATAGTAAGCTATTGTAAGCTATTGTAAGCTATTGTAAGCTATAGTAAGCTATTGTAAACTTTGTTCCATCCGGGTGTCCCTTGACACCTCTCAAGTTTTTTTTAATTAATCTTCAATTGCATAAAAAAATTGTTTAATAATTACGCTTACCACAGTGCCGGCGTGCGCATGTCGAACTTGCCGCGCGGAAGCCGATTTTCAACGTTAAACTGAAACTATAAATATTAGAGCTACAATTCCAGAACCAAAAACTTTTTTACAAAAGTTTCCTGCTCTTTGAGAAACTTTTTTAATATTTGAGCTATCAAAAAAGTTATTTTGACTCAGTCTAATTATGCATAATATATATTTATATATAAACTTTTGAAGTCGAAATATAGCACAATTCTTCGAAAGTTTCGTCATGAGGACCAATACAATAGTCAGATTTCTATGAAATTTTCTAATAATTCTTATACCATCATCAATAAATTTTTTTTTTGTCCTTATATACTAGACGAAGTCGCAGTCGTAGTTCATCTTCTCTGCGGATACGAGTCCGAGAAATAGCTGATAACCGAGATCATAGAATCCGTTTTCGTAATCGATCTCCTACACCACTCCGCTCCCGATCACGATCTAAGTCAACTGAAAAAAAAAGTATAGATAAAACAGAAAAATTAGTCGATGAAAGCAGATTAGACTGTATTGAAACAAGCCCAGCTGGTACACCTTCTCAAGACAATAACCATGGAGATATCGATATGCGATTGTCTACAGCCAGCCAATCAATTCAAAGTGTCGTTGCCTTAACATCAAATATATCGAAGAATCAAGTTGGAGAGTTCCTACTTAAACGCCGCTGTCGTGATTTCGATGGTAATTATAATTTATTATCAAATTTTTTATTGACCAGTTACTATAATATTTTTTTGATTTAGAGAAGGGGTATTGTATGCGTGGAGATTTATGCCCATATGATCATGGTACCGATCCTGTTGTGCTTGAAGATGTAGCACTCAGTCGAGTTTTGACATTTGGACCTCATGGTAGTCAAACTGTCGGTACTGAAACCGTACCTACTATGTCCGATTCATCGTTAGAACAAAATGGAACCGTACAACCACCTCATGTTCCTCTTGCAAATTTACCGCCTCCTAATTTACGGAATCCGCCTCACTCTAATATGGGTATGTCAAATTCATCATTATTTTAGGTTCTAATATCGATTTTAGAATTATTATTTACAATTTATTAAAATTTAGTTTGTCAGTAGATTACGATGAAGTTATGATCTCGTTCTATTTTGAAGTTCTACGGTGAACCATTATTAAAATAGTTACTTTTAAAATTTTATGTTTTTTATTTATACCTTTATAAATAGTCACTAGACTCATCAAGTATCATTATTTCTATCGATTAGATTTCAGTGAAAAATATAAGAAAATTTATGCTGTGTTCCAGACACTTAACAGTGCGCTTTTACTGTATTTGTTCGTAATTCTCGTACTTTTACTGCGATGTCTAAATTAAAAATTGTGAAAATCAATCGAGATGACGTACTTACAGATCAAATTTTCTTTCTATCAATATTGACATTATTACTTTGAATTTTTATTAGTAGTCATCTTCTTGATAGGAGTTACTACAACTTTTATTGCGGCAAGTCCATAATTTTTGGAATCAAAATCAGAAACTACATAACAATGAACAAGTCTTTTTACTGCTTTGTTGTTAGAAATAGTAGGACATGAAAGTTAGGGAGACTTCAATGAATGTCATGTTTCGTAAAAGCTTATCATTCATCAATAATTATCTTTGTTAAATAATTTTCAGAATACAATCCCGATGCTCCAAGTATGGAACCAAGGATATCATGGAGCCGGCATTCTCAATCTAATATGGGAATTTACGGTCGTGGAGAACGTGAATTGATACGCGTCCCAGTCATCCCCCATATACAACCTCCTGAAACTGTTCATTCCCAAACAACTAGTTCATTAAAACGGAAACAAACTTTTGATTTCAATCGACTTGGTCCTAAGCAACGACTCAATCATAACTCTGCCAATTGTTCTCTAGAACTTAAAAAAGTTCCTCGTACTTTAAATAATATCACCCAATTGAATAACCACTTTTCTAAATTTGGTAAAATTGTTAATATTCAAGTCAATTTTGGTGGTGATCCGGAAGCTGCTCTCGTAACATTTCAATTGCCATCTGAAGCAAAAGCTGCTTATCGCAGTACTGAAGCAGTCTTAAATAATAGATTTATTAAAGTTTTTTGGCACAGTAATATTAACAATAATGCAGCTAGTAGTGCTATTGAAAATGTCCCACCCGGCTGTCGACCATCTGTCAAAGAAAGATTAGGTGCTGCTGTACCTTTGTCAATAAAATTGGATGACAATGAATATGTTCCCACGCGCCGCTCTAATGATGACCAACAAGAAAATGAACGAGCACCACAACAGCAGCAACAAGAGCAACATCCACAACAAAAACAACAACAGCAACAAGAAAAGCAAGTATCACAACAAAAGCAAGATCAGGAACATCAACAACAACAACAAAATAAAAAACACCTCCTACCAGATCAGCAACAACAATTGCAACAATCGCAAGAACAGCAGCAACAACAAATATTGTTATTACTACAACAGGAAAAAGAACAAGAACCAAAAAAACAGGAACAACAACTTTTACTTCTATTACATCAGCACCAAGAACAACAACCGCAAGAACAGCAACAGCAACAGCAACATCAACAAAAACAATCCACAACAAATCTTATAATTCCTTCTCAGAAAAATAAAACAATAGCTTCTACTCGAGAAGAAAAAGTTTATGCTATCAAAAAGACTCAAGAAATTTTAGCGGTCAAAGAAACACTGAAGAAAAAACAAGAACAAAAGCGCAAAGAAGTAATTAAAATAACTGCAGATCTTCGGAAACGTAAACAGGAACTTTTGGATAAAAATTTAATGGAGATTCGCACTCTAATCGAGAAAGCAGAAAAAAATCCAGAGCAGAAAGATGCAATAATGGAAACAATTAAAGTAATACAACAATCTATTGATCAATTGCGTAAAGATCTTGCGGCGAATGGACAACCTAGTGGAACAAAATTATTAGTCAAATCTCGAGAGCAAACTCAAAAAGAAATACTTGATGCCGAATTAGATCTTATGACTGCCCATCAGGAAGGACAAGATGCTGGTGAGTTGCAAAAGAGGCTAAATGAATTAAGAGCTCAAGCTGCGGTGTTGAGTATAAACGCTACCAAGAGTACTAATAAAAATCTGAAATCAAGTCGAGTTGTTCGTGGTGGTCACAATTTTACGTGTCGTGGTCGTGGTAATTATATGCATGTTTCTACAGATCATCGCCCAACTAGTCTTCTAATTTCCGGGTATGAAACTGAAGAGAAAATGGAAGTTCTTGCTCACTTCCAGGTAAATTATGTACTCATATAGAAGGCATTTCATACCACCTCATTTTACTGTCGAATTTTGGGATCCCAATTTAGTTGATATTTAGCTGAATTTTTATGTTCCTTGAAAGAAGTATGTACCATTTTTTTTTTTCAATTCTATATAACGTATCTAGTCAAGAAAGCTGGATTGTGTGTTATAATAGCTGTGAAGAAATTTTTATATCAAGTTTGCCGCAACATCCAAGATTTGATGTCGGATCGTCGCTGATTGAGAAATCTAATTTGAAATGATTTAATCCATGCAAAGTGGATATCTATAAATTAGTAGATTTAAATCATTTTAAACTGTTAGAAATTGTTTTTGATCATTTTAAATTAGATATCTTAATCAGTGCACTAAAAAAAAAAATTAGGAGAACGGTTGACCTTGAAGGCCTCCAAGAATCTGTAAGAGCCGGTCCCTATGATTGCAGCTTTTCATTTCTCTTCTAAACAAAGAAGATTTTTGAAAAAAACGCTCTGCTACGTAAAAGATTATTTAATTATCTATTTTATATCAGAGCGTTTTTTTCGAAATTCTCAGTTGTTTAGAAGAAAAACATAAAACTGCAATTAGCTTTATCATCACAAATGCAACAAGGATAGTACCGTTTCTCGCCGTGAGTGCGACGCGAGAAAAATATGGGATCGGCTATTAAGTTTAAATTGATCAAACAAGAAATTTCGGAATCATACTGAAAAAACACTGTTTTCGGTTTTCTTTCGTTCATGATATCTCTCGAACGAATCAACCTATTTGACCGGGTTGGCGGGGATATAATTCAGATATAATTTATAAAATTCGCTAAGTGAATTAACAAAAAAATTAAAATTAAGAAAAACATTTCAAACTGCAATAACTTTTGAATGAATCAACCGATTTTGAAAAAAAAATTTTTTTCAATTTTTTTCGATAACCATATCTCACGAACTAATCAACCGATTTTGACCGGGTTGGTGGTAATCGACGTAGTTTTTTGAGCTCAAAAGCTGATTAGTTTTTAGTTTTGATTGGTGAAGTCCGGGCACAGTGGTTTTCATCCACTGCAATTTAAAATGTTCTCAACGTTGAGTAACATTGAAATTTAATTGATTATAAAATAATTTGTCATGATAATAATAGTAATAATTATAGTAATGACAAATTATTTTATATATATATATATATATATGGGGCATTCCATGCCAAATCGACCACTTTTGACACTTACCCTTTTCGATTTTTCTGAAATTTATGTATTTTTCTCTAAACTATTGGAAACAATTTTCAGAATTTTTTTTCAAATTTTTTTACCCAACCAAAATAAAGTTACGAGTTTTTTAAAAACGGACAGCTTTTTTTTTTTTTTTGTTAATTAACCATAACTTTTTTGAAAATTAACTTATTGGGATGTTTTTTTTTTTAATTTTAGTTTTTAAATGTGTTGTTAAAGTAAAAAATAAAAATAAAAAGTCGGATTCATATTTAACGGGTTTTTTTAACTTTTGGAAAAAAAACGAAAATTTCGGAATGATTGATATTTTTGATTTTCGCTTTTTTTTTTTTTTTTTTTTTTTTTTTTTTAATAAAAAACTTCAGTATTTTTTGCGAATTCCCTGAAATTTTCAGAGTGGTATCTTTTTTCTTTTTATTTTTTTTTAAATGAAAAAAAAAAAAATTTTTTTTTAAATGTTTGTTTTTGGTTATACCACTCTGAAAATTTTTCAGCAGATTTAAAAAACTTCAAAATCCGAGTAAAAAAAGTAAAAACAATAATTAAAAGTGACAATCATCGATAAGATTTGATTATTTTTCAATAAAGTTAGATCAAAAATTAAAAGGAGCATTGAGTTATTTTTTCGTATTTTTTTTTCCAAAACTACATGCAAAACCAAAAAAATTTAATTGGTGTTCGATCTATTTTGGAGCAACGCATGAGTTTTCAAATATTTGGAGGCAATTAATTTAAAACAAAATTTTACATGTCCTGAATTCAGGAGAATTTGAATAATCTCTCACAATTAGACTATCGTCTGTGCCTTGAATAACAGAGTGTAGTTTGTGAGTGCTGGTAATGGATTTAGTTTTTGCAAAGCAACTTGCTAAGTTGTCACTTGCAACATTATAGTCATGAATAGTAGAAAATTCGACTTCGATACTTGGCAAATTATTTGGATTAGAAGCCCATGTGAAAAGTTCAAACGGTGTTGTAATTTGACGATCCACTGGTAACTGAAGACTTGTTCGAGCAGCCATTCTTTTCAGTGTTCCACCAATACCATCACACGGACCTTTTCCGTGAGCAGTAGCGAAAAAATTGCCATTCAGCTCCGATTCTGAAATCCTCTTTGTGATAATACAGATTTACAAAATTTTTGATATTTTTGAATTGTTGTGGAGCACCGTCAGAAAAGTAATATATTTTCTCAGCATTCATTGAAATATTTTTCACAAAAGCTGTTACATGTTTCTGAAAAACGTGCACTGCTACAGCATCATGATTATGACAATCTGACATAATTACTAAGCTTCTGTGTACAATTTCATCGCCACTTTTGAAATATATTACTGCTGGAAAAATCGTCGCTGTATTATTATTTCAATGAAAACCAGATGCACCATTTTATACAATAAACGCATAATTTTCGGCAAAATCACATCCAATCAAAAACTCTTCTTCCTTTAAATTTTGTTTGAAAGATTTCAAAAAACAACTTCGTTCTTTAGCAACATATGCATGTGATAAAAGGACTTTTAAGTCTGTGCAGAACTAATCGATAAAATCATAAGTAGATTTTGAAAGTGTTTCCAGACTACAACGTGGCGTTAAAATCCAAAATTTATAAGTGATATGTTCAATATCATTTTCATCAAAAATGTTATTTAAGATATCACTTAATACTTCAGTATTCGGACAATTACTACAGTTACCAGAGTAGCATTCAGCAGATGGAGGCTGGCACATAATAAAGTTTAAACAGTCGTTGTAATCCACTAACGGCTTTACCAATTCTTGTGTTAATTTCTTCAGATTTGCGCCTGAAATCCAAAAAATTATTCATTATTTCACTACTTAAGAATAATTAAAAAATGTCTTTTATGTTATTTATTACCAAGCATCATTAATTTAATATTTTGATGAAGAATACAAACACAAATCGTGTGTGTACCACTTGTTCCAGCAAGCACGCAATTTTTTGGGCGAAGTGAAGCGAACTTTGAAAAACCAACTTTCTCTTCTGGGTACTCATCACGAAAGCATTGGAACAGCTCTTTCAAATCTAAAAGAATGAGCCGTTTTTGAACTTGCATTTTATTTCCTCCTCATTTTTCATCAACACATAGTCTTTTTTCCCAGGCATTTTAACGCTCACATCATCAATACTACAAAAATTAAAAATTTTCAGTTGTCCACTTTCAGATAGAGATCGGCCTACTTTAGATTCAGGTGTTGCAAGAATCCCTACAGTTTCAGATAGGTTTTTTGCAACCTGAACCATGTGTCTTGAATTGTTCATTGTTTCACAAACTTTTCGTTCGCTCCATTCTAGTGGAAATAGAGTTAAAATTTGAATTTTCTCAGTTTTTGACGTATTTTCATCATTAAACAACTTTTAAACCATTAATTAAGTCATGAAAGTCCGTTAAGTCTAGTTTTAAATCACACTGAGGACTGGTATCGAGATGGTAAAAATCACCATTATGAGCAATTTTTCGATTTTTATTCATTACTTTGATGAAAAAAAAATTTTTTTCTTAAAAATCTTTATTTTTTCAATCCAAGAGATTAATTTTTCAAGAAATTTGAAAAAAAAAATTTAAATTATATATATATATATAATTCATATTTGTGATTTATTTAATTCTTTTCATGAGGGCAACGTAACCATGACATAACAAATACTTAAATAAATGAATAACAACAATAACGATTCTCATTGTTATAATTGTGTGCAGAGAGTAGCCAATCGTTTTTTTACACAGCGCTCACTATTTTCCTAACACAACTCATATTACTGACCACACGCAATTATAATAATGACAAGATAGTGACTATTATAAAAGAATGATGATAATTATCAACATTCAATTTTCCTTCTGGACCGTTTAAAATACTAATCATTAAAGTTTTATTATCTCCGCATAGCTAAATATCAGGTAATTTAGATCCCAATATTCGATAGCAAATTGAGTTCACATGAAATTCTCCAGAATTATTGAGATATTAAAATATGAAATAATAACTACATACTGATAAATATATATTCCGATATTTTAGCAATTTGGCGAAATAATCAATCAACTAGTTGATGATGCGACTCCGTCTATTGTCCTCAATTTCAAGTCAAGAAAGGAAGCTGAAATTGCGATGCTCAAAGGTCGCACATTTCAAGACAGGTTACTTTCAGTAACATGGATTTCGACGCATCATTTACATCGTGGCGGTGTAGGGGCAACACTAACTGCTAATCCTCATTCAGTTGTTTCTTTAAATTCAGATCAAGTGAGTATTCTACATGATAAAATAAATTAAAAGTGTAACATGTTTACTACAAAATCACGCATTTTAGAACCTATTAAGTTATAAGAATTACCGTTTTCTGGGTTCTTGTGTCTCTTTAAAAAGCGTTGACTAGTTCTGAATGTTTTCTAACTAATTATTTTTTTCTTTAAGTTGCCTCAGATATTTGGGTTGATGTCTTTCGATTTTCTTTTTTTGTTTATTTAATTCTTGAAAAAATTTTATTTTTTAAGTTGTAGTGATATTTTGTTAACTTTATTTCAAAAAATATTTATTTATCTGAAAAAATTACTTGTAATTATGAAAAATTACCAGAAAGCGATGATTGACTTATCCGTAAATCTCAATAAATCAAACTTAAAAAAAATGAACAAACTTGACTTTGTAATAGTTCAGCATTCAATGAATGATCTTAAACATCATAGCCTCTCTATAGAGAGAAATTTCACTTTTTGTGGGACAGTGCTTTTTCCTTAATGTGTAACAGGATGTCTTTTTTTCTTGTTGGTGTCTAGTTGAAAAATTAAGTTATCAATATTATTGTAGTTAAAAAGCATTGTAAGCTCCCTGGCGGATTCGGCAACACGGTGAAAGCACAGTCGATTAACGGTTGTTTCACGGTCGTTTCACCGTATAAAGTCCGTTGTTACCGAGCGAGTTGTCAGTCTGCATCGGATACAGTTGTGAACGATATTCACTGTGAATTAACAAAATATATACGGTGCAAATGCAAGTGAATCTACGATGTTATGACCGACACCGTACGCTCAATATACTGTCGAAATACAGTGATTTTACGCTACTGTCACGGACAATAAAATAAAAAAAATACTTCGGACAGTATATACCGGGACTCGAACCCGGTTCATCTGGTAGCGCGCCCGAAACTTTACCAGTTAGGCTATCTGCGACGTTACTCGTAATGTTAGATTCAGTGACATCATAAGGTGTCAAAACCAAGTCATTTTTTGATTATACAGATAAAAATAGCTTAAATAAAGTTATATTTTTTCCATGACTTCATAATAATAATCGTAATAAATAATTAAAATTTTTTATGATTACGAAATTCTTAATTTCGAAATTACGGTGAAATTATTAACTGTATAAAAAAAGATCTGGAAAAGAAATTGCTAAAAAAAAGTATCTCATCATAATTTTTCTTGATAACAAATAATTTTTCCGTAATTTCGAAATTAAAGTTTTCATCTAAAAAAAAAAAAAAAAACTCAAATCATTAATAAAGAATTCAAATTTTGGAATTACGGTGAAAATATTTAACGTGCAGAAAATATGTTTATAGTTAAGTAGAAATTTAATTATAATTTATCAAACAATATTGATTATTATATTTTTCACAACCAAAAAGTATCATAGTTTCTCATTCAAAACTATGAAAAAAATTCAACACTTGTAAGCCATAAACTCTTCTGAAAAGTATTGAAATGATGGATCTCTGTTGATTGCCTATAGTCTGATTAATTTTTTATGATTTTACTTTAAAATAAACAAAATTACAATAATTCAATATTTTTTTCAAATTTTTCATCCCGATTATTTACTCAGAATTTTTTATTTACCTATCTTTTTATACACTTTGAGTATTGTTACTGAAATAAAAAAAAAATAAAATATTGTCAGCACTTTTTCATTGTTGACTAGTAAAACAATCCTGACTTACCGACATTATACGCTCGTTTCACGGTCGTTTCACTTACAAAATCCCGTGCAATGACAGACGATCAATCGATGATCTACGATTTTTACTTAGGTAAAAAATCGGAAAAGTCAAGTGAAAATTTGATTTTTCAAAGAGTGAAGTATGACAACTATACAGAATAAAAATCATAAAGTAACAGTGAAAATTGTTCACAACTATACTCATCGTTCACTGTCAAACGACGGTCGTTCGACAGACAAGTGACGGTTATTCGACGATAATTTGTCTACACTGTGAATTGACGGTGCTTTCACCGTCGTTTCACGATCATTTTACCGTGACCACGAATCCGCCAGGGAATATATAATTTATATTAATTTTGATTGTTTAATTTTTTTTAATTTTTTGTTTATTATTTCTTTTTAATCACTGCTTATGTATGTGTAATCACAGATATTACACTTGTACCTACTGCGCAATTCCGTAAGTTTCTGCGTCAAAATCTGGCAACACCACAAGTAAAATTTATACATCAAGAGTACACGCGTTAGCGGGGAAAAGCCGCAATTCTCGAAACGTCGTTATTTTAAATTCAATAAAAAAAATTTTAAGCTAAATAAATTGAAAATTCCGGCTTAAGAATATTTTTTGATAAATAGTATACAAATTCTGAAACGTTTACAGTACTGACTATTATAATTTTTTTAATATTTAAAATAAAAGTTGACATGCGGGGATTCCCTCACTAGCGCGAGTGACGGAAGGTTAA
>JZSA01003310.1:0-14336 GCA_000956155.1 Cotesia vestalis
GTAGATTTTGAGAAATTGCAAAAAAACTACAAAAAAAATTTTTTCGAAAAGTGGTTTTCTTGGAATTACTTTTAAACGGTTCGACCAAGCAATTTCAAAAACTGATCAGCTTTTAAGCTTGAAAAACCACGCCGATCGTCGCCAGTCCGGTCAAAATCGGTTGATTCGTTCGTGAGTTATCGTGAACGAAAGAAAACCGGAAAAAGTGTTTTTTCGGGATGACTCTGAAGTTTTTGATTTGATCAATTAAAATCTGAAAATCACTTATGAGGATGATAAAACTGCGTCGAATGCCGCCAACCGCGTGAAAATCGGTTGATCCATTCAAAAGTTATTGCGATTTGAAAAATCCAAAAATAGTGTTCAACGAAACTTCTATCAGACTTTTGAGCTGGGAGAGCTCAAATGCATCAAGATATTATATCTCCGAACTCAGTGAGCTCAAAATATCACATAAATTATATTTTGAGCTCAAAAATCTTAAAAATGTCATAAGTACAATTTTAAGCGCTCAAGTATGGAATTAGCGAAAAGTTACAGGGATGGCCTTTAGGGTGAACCGTTTTCCTAATTTTTTTTTCTATGGAAATAATTCTATATAATTATATATAGTTATATATTTATTTATTTATTTATTTATTCAAAAACAAACCCAACAGCCCAAGGGCCATTAACAGGGTTAACAGATACATCAGTTATGAATTATATAACAAAAAGTGAAAAAAAACAAGATGACTTAAATATATTGCTATACAATGTACGCACATCCGAACCCTTTATCCTTTATTTCCCTAATTCCCAAATTTGTCTATATGGCTGTAATCCGGTACAATGTACAATAACACTATTGAGCTAAGTTCCTATTGCACATAATTATCTCCATCTCATGGCTAGTTTGCCAAGAGATGTCATCACATACCCATTAGGACAATTCAGCGGATCGAGTGAGGCTTCAAGATTACAGAAATCATTTACTGTGTTAGAGATACGATAAATAGGTGCGGACTGTGCTAAGCTGGTTCTAGCGATTAATGCGCACAAAGGTGCATGGTTCCTCAGACCCCTTATATATAATTGATATATAATTGTATAGGGCCATTTTTTGTATATAATTATATATGGTATTATATATAATTATATCTAATTATATAAAACTTTTTTTACCCGGGTAGGTGATACGAAGTTGACCGGGTAGTGTAGATATAAATAAATAAAACTTAATATCTGATTGCTTCTCAAATAAAAAGTTATTGAATTTCATTCGCAATTTTGAATGTTTTTCAATTGTCTTTAATAAATAACTAATACTTGATATCCGATTACTCTTTGAATAAAAAGTTATTAACATTAATTCATACACGGAGAAAATGAGTCTCAAAAATATAGTAAAAATTACAAATACATTTTATATTGTAATTATTCCAAAACGTTTAGTTAAATTTACAGTTCAGTAATTATTACAATATGCAGATTTTAAAAATTCTTATACGTAATAGATTTTTTACTATCATGATTGGATTTTTTAATAATAGAGTAGTAAATTTTATTACATCAATTTTGAATAAATACAATATAACAGAAAGTATATTTTACAAAGCAATATAGTAATTATTACATTCCTGAGATTTGATAAATTAATAAATGGAATATAAATTTTGCTATTCATGAAATAAAATTTACTACTCATATTATGAATTTTATTATGCGCAAAAGAAATACTACTCCACAGTATACAAAAATTACTAAACGTTTAGTAATTTTGTCCTTTGTTTGAAACCATATCGTTCTAACCCGGCGTGCGCTCCACTTAGTCCCGCCCAAACGGCTTTGAAATCAGTGTGGATTGCTAACCTGTCTTCAGAAAGCATAACCTATAAATTGTGTTATTGAATTGATTCAATGATCAATTATTTACAAAACTCTTACTGTTATTATTAAATAATATAATTAATCATGTTGTAGTGTACTCGAGAGGACCAGACTGGTATTTTCCCTAACTCCGAAAAGAGATCTCACGTAACTGAATAAAGTGGCGGCCTTAAGAAAGGCCTTTGTTTGAGATTGACTGGATATCGGTCGAGATGACCGTAATAGCCAAAAATGTGGCTAGGCGGTGACTCAAGGTCACTCGCTCTCAAAAGAGAGCTGGTTGTTTTTAGTTCTGAAAAGAACTGTTGTTTCTTTGACAGCTCTGAGAAGAGCTAAGTTGGTTTTTGTTCGATGAGATGATCCGTATCCGCTGGGAATAAGTAAGCCTTGCGCGCTTACTATTCCGTACTTCACAAGGATGCAAGCCTTGCGCGCTTGCTGTAGACCTCGGGGTAGTTGAACTCGTCCTTGAATCCAAAAATCTAGCTGGTGAGATGGTCCGTATCGATGAATTTGGTGAGATGATCCGTAAAGAAAATAGGTGTCCTTGAAGTTGGGAATAAGCAAGCCTTGCTCGCTTGCTTTTCCGTATGCACTGTATTTGCGAGCCTTGCACGCTTGCTGTTGAGTAGTCACTAGTTGATGAAGAGTGTAGGCGAGAATCACTGGAACTAATGAACCGAGGTTCAAGTTTCAAAAATTTTTATTAATATAAGTTTTTTATTTACAATTTTAGCTTGTATATCTATACAATAATTTTATATATATTTGTTCCCTGCCCTTAGGCTTACACAATTTAAAAGATTTAGAATTCTTGTTATAATTTGTTGTTTGTTTATGTAATTTTGTTATGTGAGTGGGAAAAAGCAAGGAAAAAACCCAATTAGAAATTATTTGATTTAAAAAATAATAAAATTATGAAATATTTAAGTATTCTTCTTCATTATAATATGTTGTGGTAATTTGTATTTACAATACGAATTTATTTCTAATAATTTACAAACATTTGTTAGTATGTTTAAATTCAATTTTTGGCTACAGAATTTTATTGAATGTATTTTTACGATCTCATCGACATAATTCATATTTAATATTTTATGTAAATCTTTCGTGCGCGTGCCATAATCTGTATTGCTAATCATACGCAAGATTTTATTTTGTATAATTTGTAGTCTATGATAATTTGAGTAGCATGTGCTGCTCAAGACTGGACAAGCGTATAAGATAATAGGTAGAATACACATCTTGTAGATGATTAATTTAGCTTTTTGACTAAGAGCACTGTTTCGGCAAATAAGTGGGTAAAGCAATGCCACCGCTGAGTTTGCTTTTCGAGCAACAGATTTAATGTGATTTGTAAAATTGAGTTTAGGATCAAGTGTTAGGCCCAAATACTTGGCTTCATTTGCTTGTAAAAGTTGCTGACCGTACATGAATACTTTAGTTTTGATTTGTTTATGTTTATGAGAGAACATGATGATTTGCGTTTTATCAATATTAATTTTAATCTTCCATTTAGCATAATAGTTTTCAAGTAAAAGTATATGATTTTGCAAATATTTTAATGCCATATCTTTACTAAAGGATGATGCATATATTGCAGTATCATCGGCAAATAAAGCTAGATTGGTTTTTGTATATTTAGGTATATCGTTGATATATATAAGAAATAGAATGGGTCCTAGGATCTAGCCCTGTGGGACCCCAGCTACTATACTTCTCGTAGTACTACGGGATTCTCCTACCACGACGGAAAACCTTCGATGCTTCAGATAGTTTTCTGTCCATTTGATTATATATAGTGGTACGTTTAATACGTTTAATTTATAAATTAATGCTTTTCGCCAAACTGTGTCGAAAGCTTTTTCTATGTCTAGCAATAACAATGCTGTACTTCTATTTTTGTTAAATTCATTACTAATATGGTCAGTAAGTCTGACTAGTTGTTGAGAGGTAAAATGTTTTGGTCTAAAACTAAATTGTTCAGAGATTATGATATCATTTGTTACTAAGTATGATTTAAGTCGGTTATTAATAATTATTTCTAAGGTTTTACCTAGCGTGGCTAGGAGACTTATTGGCCTGTAATTTTGCGGGAACTGTTTGTCTTTTCCAGGTTTATGGAAGGCCAGGATTTTGGCTTCCTTCCATGAATCTGGAAAATATGATAAGTTTATAGATACATTATAGATATAGACTAATTGTGCAATAGCTTTTTTAGAAAGATTTTTAAAATTATATTTTGCATACCATCATATCCGGGGGCTTTCTTGTTTTTTGTTTGTTTTATAGCTTTATAAATTTCAGAAGATGTTATAAGAGGCATTTCAGCGGTGACTATTGGTGTTTCACTTATTTCTCGATAATTGTGCTTGACAATTTTTCGGTGAGGTCATCACTCAAATCTACAGTTAGTTTATGAACTTTTTCAAATACATCTGCTAGCGCGTTAGCTTTATCACAGTCATTATATACTAGTCCAGTTTCGCCATGCAATGTTGGTATATTGCTATTTAAATTTTTGCGCATTTTTATTGCATTCCATAATGAATTATCTCTGGTGTTTAAAGCTTTTAATTGATTATTTATTTTTTCTTCATTATGTTTATTTATTTCATACTTAATTAAACGACAGTAATGATTTTTTATTTGTTTGAATTGAATATTACGCGTGTTTTGAAACTTTCGCCTGTAGTAGTTTCTAATTTTTATTAAATCTAGAATGTGTTGGGGTTATGGACATGTTTTGTTAAATTTTTTAGTAGGAATTGATTTTTTAATAGAATTTTGTATTATTTGAGTTAACTTATTTACAGTATTATCAATATCTGGAGTTTGAGTTAGTTTACTATTTATTTCGAGATTATTATTTATATTTGTGCGGAAACTGGACCAGTTTGCATTTTTATAATCTAAATATTTAGGATAACTTCTCTTAATAGTTTTATCATTTATTGTTACTAGTATTGGTAGATGGTCTGAGTCAAGTTCATTGATTGTAATGGGTTTCGTAATATTTTGTACATTTTTGTTAATTAAAATATCTACATTGGAAGGTAGTGTTCCATTGTAAGGGTAGAGAGTATAATTGTCTGTGAACTCTATGTTAATATTATGCTCAAGCATGTAATTATAAAGTATACGATCATTGATGTTGGTTTGTTTGCAATGCCATTGTGGATGCTTAGAGTTTAAGTCTCCTATAGCTATTACTTTATTATTTAAACTGAATATTCTATACAAATCATTTCTATTTATATTTGTTTGCGGAGGATTGTAGCAGCTTACTATAATTATGTTGTTGTCATTTAATCTGATAGCGTGTGCTTCAATATCTTCCGTTTGCACAGGTAACTCTGAATGTGAAATACCATTTCTAATAAATAAAGCTCCTCCTCCTTCTCTGTTTTTACTCTCTCTATCCTTCCGATAGCATTTAAAATTATTTATGTGACATTTATCGCTCTTAAGGAGCTTTGTTTCATTAATTAATATAATATCTACTTCAAATCTAAAAGCAAAATCTGTTAATTCAGCTAGTTTATCACGAATCCCATTTGCATTCCAATGAACTATTTTTACAGGTTTATTTTTCTCAACCATTATTAATGCTATTATTTATTACTATGATTCTTTCAAAATCATTTTTACATGAGCTTAATTTAGAATTTAATTCGATTGCTAATTTTATAAGTTTATCTATATCACAAATAGTATTCAATTTCCTAACTTCAGTTATTAAGATATTAAATTTGTTTACAAGACTAGTACTAGTGTCATTATTATGATTACCGTGCTGCTGTGAGTTGATGGCTTCCACGCTAGTTGTTGGAGCCGTCGTTGCTTCTGCGTAGTTGAGCTGGCTTGTTTCGGAGTCCTTTTGCAGATCCTTTGATGCCGATGGCCTGAAGTTTGATAATGGTCCCCTTGGTCTCAGTGGAGGATAGTGGACAACGTCTGAGCTTGGTGGTTTAGTATGATGTGTTTTACGAGAATAGCTATGTTTAGCCTCGATTCTTTGTAAGTGTTTCAAGTAGATTGGACACTCTTCATAGTTGGCCGGATGATTTCCGGAGCAGTTTGTACACGTGACTTGCGCCCCTTTGGCTTTTGAACAATCTACTGTGAGATGTTCTTCTGTGCATTTAACACACTTTGGAGAATTGTGACAGTGGCTCATGTCATGACCAAATTTTTGACATCTGAAACACTGTGTTACACGTCTTGAGTTTTTAAAGTTTTCCCACTTCACTTTAAATGAACACAGGAATTTAATCCGTTTAATTATGCCAATTTGCTCTGGATTTGCGAGCGTAATAAAATTCATAGGCGCAGACTGGTTACTAGTTTGTTCTATCAGGTGTTTGCGTTTCATTTCCACACACTTAGTTACACTTACGGCATGATCCGTTTGCAGTTCATTAGTAATATCTTGTGGAGATGCACAATGTAAATTTATTAACACTACATGACGTTTTTTATCTCCTTTATTAACATATGTATGGTACTGAATACCAAGTTTCTTGAAAAGGTCAGTGACCTCCCTTGCGACTTTCAAATCATTCTGAAATCAGTCTGAAAAAATCCTGGAAACATTATGGAATCATGATGGTTCCAGAGTGTTTCCAGAGTGGTTTTGTGCCTGAAAAATCGGAAAAAAATGGATCCCATCGATTGCCCATTAAGGGACTAGGCTTAAAAGTTGGGGGATAATTGACAGTTTTTTAGAAAAAATTTTCAAGAAAATCGATCAGTACGTGTTTTTTGGAAATCAACATTTTAAAGTTAAAATTTGAAAATCTTATAGAAATACAGTTTAAAATTTTTTTTTGATTTTATATCCTAAAAGTGTGTTTGAAAACAAAAATTTTCAAAAAAAAAACGTCCCGATTGGCCCATTTTTCGCAAAGTTACAGACATTTGAAAAATAAAAAGCGATTTTTTTCAAAAATTGATATTTCGAAAACGGCTGGGCAAAAAAAATTGAAAAAAATCATGGAGGTCTTTTTCAATGGGTACTATAACATAAAAAATTTTCAAAAAAATCGGAGATGCAAAGGCAGAATGCTATCCGATTTGGCGTGGAATGCCCCATATAGACTGTTAACTAATTGAAAGTATTTTCGAATTACAAAATTTGTTATCTCTTATTTTGTAGGATGAAATGGTTGTTAATTATATAGTCGAAAAATGCTATGTGATTATCAATTTATTAACCATTTGTCGTCTAACTGTTAATATAATTAGGTAAATTATGAAAACTCAATACACTACACTCGTGTTAAAGTTATCATAAATATACTAAGGACAAAATTGAGAATTATTCGAATTTACTCTGAAAAGCGCTAAACCCACGTTGAAAACATTTTCAAGACATTCTGAAAACACTCTAGTTTCATTTTGAATTCACTCTAGTTTCATTTTGAATTCACTCTAGTTTCATTTTGAATTCACTCTAGTTTCATTTTGAATTCACTCTAGTTTCATTTTGAATTCACTCTAGTTTCATTTTGAATTCACTCTAGTTTCATTTTGAATTCACTCTAGTTTCATTTTGAATTCACTCTGAGATTACTCTGAATTCACTCTGAGATTACTCTGAATTCACTCTGGGATCACTCTGGATTCACTCTGGGATCACTCTGGATTCACTGTGATTTGACTCTGGAAAAAAGGCACAAAACCACTCTGAATCCACACTGGTTTCAATATGATTTCACTCTGACTCTGAATACAGAGTGATTCCAGAGTGTGGTGAAGGTTGCAAGGGCTTGCTGAAGTCTTCTTCGTTGTTTGTATATACTATAATGTTGACGTTACTTGTTTTAAAATAAACTCGATCTTTGCACAGAGACTTAATGTTTTGAGTAGCTGTTTTAATATCTTGTATTGCAGTATTAACTACAATTGGTGGTATCTTATTCTTTTTTGCAGGCTGCTGTCCAGAATTGTTTAGCTGGCTGTTGTCGTCGTCTTCCAGGTCCGAGTCTAACAAGAATTCGTTAAGAGCATTTCGATGCTCATTTCGTTTACGTTTTTTCATTTTTGGGATCTTCCCATTGTTCTTGGTCGGTGTCAATAGCTGCAGGATCGTCGTCCATATCAAATAACTTCTTGATGTACGCAGTTAGTTACCGTTGTATCAGGAAAGGATACTCAATTAGCCTCTACGATGTGCACCGTTCGACAGCTCGAACGAGACTCCTTTCAAGTCATGAACCGAGGTCAGCTGCACTGCTACTGATATACTGTCTGTTGCTGGTAGTGGGGGAATAAAGTGCGAGGTGACTATGGAAAGGACGTTTTGACCAATGAGAGCTCTTCAGTTTAGTTGAAGCATTAGGTACCAGAAAAGGCGCGGACCGTGGAGAGAGCGCCTGTATGTTACCAGTGTCCTTGGTTTATTAGGCACTATTTGTTAATTTCCAAACACGTGTAATATATGAATGAATTGTAAGAGCGCGCTATACATCAGTCTTGTTGTTATGCTGACGTATAGCAAGACATATATATATATATATTGAAGAAAGAATTATTTGGTCTTGGGTTATTATTTAACGCTCCCTGGATACAGACCGCTCCAGAGTTTATAGTTTATATCTGTTGTTCTAAGAGTTTAGTTACGATCCAGTATTATTTATTTGTATTTTTGTTTAATTATAAAATGATCTCATAGCCCTAGTCATGTTTAGCTCCAATGTAATATAAAGTTTCAGTTTTAAGGCTCTAGACTACCTCGTGATTGGATTGTAGATTACTGTGTATTTATTCTATGTTTGTCAAGATTTAGACAGTATCGTGTATATTATTGTGAATTTAATTTTAGTTTATGATTTAATAAATCGACTACTAATTAGTAATTCTCTCGTTGCGCAAAATTTTGACTGCTTGCACCCAAACCACTCTCTCTCTCCACAAACCTACATATTGAGCGACACCGAGGTATTCCGTTTTCACTCTCTAGTACCCTGGCCTCCGTCTTTCGTTTCAGTTTGCGTGGTTTATTAATTCCACAGATCAAAAATTACCTTCAATTTCCGGTTTTACTGGTTTGATAATTTCCAGTGATCAAAAAATTATCTGGCGCCCTTTCCGTGCGAGACCAGATACTAGAGAGAGGAAACGAAGTATAACCCGTTCTTCCAAATCCTAATCGGAGGCTGAAGAGCGTAAAAAGTTCGGTTATAGTATATATATATACTGATACATAGAGCTCCGGCTCGTCAGAAACCACTTTGTAGTTATTGCGAATACTTGCTTATCTCTATATAATAAATACTCAATAGTGTAATAATTCTATTCTGTGTTATAATATAATAGTGTGTTATAATTCTATCCTGTTTAACGATATTACTTTGGCGACGAGGTAAACTGGACAAGAAATAAAGTAACGCGTGCAAACAAATAAAAAAAAATTGACCAGCGAGCAATAAAAGAGGCGAAGCGTTAATTAGCGCAAGAGAGAGCGGCGTTAGAAGTAGAACGCCAAAAGATAATGGTGGAGAGTCTAAAGCTAATTAAACGGCAAAATCGTTTAAGTCAAGAAGAAAGAGCGATGAGTAGCAATACCGTAAAGATGCAGGAGTTACAGTGCGAACTAAATAAGATGTTAATGCTGGTAAAAACCAGTGACCAAGGCGGAGCTACAGCTGGGGGTATTGGTAGCATACAAGAGTATAAACAGGAAGAAGAAGACTGGAATGTGTGGATTGAGAGATTCGGTCACTACATAATTGCAAACGGCATAGGAGAAGAAAGGAAAAAGTCGACGTTATTGTCAATGATGGGAACAAAGACGTATGCACTATTGAGAGATTTGTGTAGTCTGGACACACCAGCAAGCAAATCGTATGAAGAGCTACTTAGTATATTAAAAGATCATTTTCAACCAGAGTACAATACCATATCCGAGAGATATCGATTCAAGGAGTGCAAGCAAGCTGAAGGGGAAGACATAAGACAATTCGTAGCCAGGATAAAAAAGGCCTCGACAAATTGCAGTTTTGGGGCTACTCTGGAAGATTGTCTACGTGATCAGTTTGTGTTTGGGCTGCATAGCACCACAATGAGGAAAAGGATACTAAGAGAAACTGATTATACATTCGCTAAGGCGAGGGAAATTGCTCTATCGTTCGAAGCAACCACCTAGGACGTTTTGCACATGACGCAGGGAATGACTCATAATGTCGAAAACGTGAATATCGTCAAAAATGCAAATTATCGAGATAATGAGTCAAGGTCTCGAAACAATAACAGTTATAAATGCTTTTGTTGTGGAAAAAATAACCACATGGCCATGAATTGTCGATTTAGGAAGCACGAATGTAATAGATGTAAGCGGCGTGGTCACCTGAGTGTTATGTGCAAAGACCAAAATCGTAGCAGTAGTAGGGGTAATTCGGTCAATACCGATAAGAAGCATTATTGGGAAATCTTCCACTTAAATACGCTACCTGACGGATCAAGTGTGAACTACTCTAAGCAGGTCGAGTTTAATCAGCGAATATCATAATGTGCCGAAGCCGTAGTTAAAAATTGTTTAAATTCTTTTTTAAAATATTGAGTAATGAATTATTATCTATAAGCTAAGTTATAATGAACAATAACATCAATTTTAACACCTGATCAGAAATTTTTAAGCATGGAGTTTCCTCCACGAGAAAATAAAAATAAAACTTTCTGCTGCGTGTATGAGTGTAATAGCTATAATAGCAAATCTAGTAAGAACAATTCAGTTCGATTTTACACTTTTCCTCCGGCAAATTATAGTTCTAAGGTAATAAAAAAAAATAAATTTGGTGAAGATGAAGTTATAGCCCGACGATTAGAGTGGATAAGTGCATTAAAAATCAGAAATAAAATTACACAGTCCAAGAGAGTGTGTTCGTTACATTTCATAAAAAATGACTTTATACCAATATAAATATTTTTGTAATCACAAAAAAAAAAAAACAGTAATTATAAGCTGTGAATTTTTTTTTAATACAATGTAATAAGTTAGGTTTACATTACTAGAATAAAAATTTTTGTAAAACAGAGAATTGTAATTATAGTTGTAATTTTATAACTACAATAATAAGAATAAGTTACATAAACAATTTTTAAATAATTAAGAATTTTTATGATTGGGTTGAGTGCTTGCAATTTCATGATGCTGAAAGTAATAGACATCTGACAATTTTTAAGATTTTTTTTAACAGACAGATTCTTACAAAAATAAAAAAATTCACATATAGAAATTTTAAGGAGCTAAAAGTGAAACTTTTCTAAAATATTTTTTTTGTACTAATTTATTTCTTATAAAAAATAAAATTTGACAGGTTGACTGCTGATTTCGTTATCATGCAAATTCACAAATTTTATAAATTGAAATTTTCATTATTTATTAAATTTATATAAAAATTTTGATTTTAAGACAAGCTGTCAATACGCGATTGAATATAAAAACACGGCAGCTAATTTAAAAATGCGTCTTACAGTAGTTACTGCTTCTGCCGCAAGGAGAAGCCACGCCCCCCGCTGATTTCCCAATAGAAATTCCCAGACAACGAGACATAATTATGTCGAGAATGTTGATGACGTGGTGTTGACCGAAAACAATAGGGATTTTGACGAGGATTTAAAAGGTTTATTTTATTGTGAAACAGACCCGATAAATCAAAATAATCGTCGATCTATAGAAGGAAAGAGTACTCAACGGGACAATATGTACGATAGTAACGGTAACCAGGTGAATACTACTGAAAATAACCATAAATTCAAACCTCTAACAATAAGATTGAGGGTTCAAAACGTTGATATTCAGTTTGAGATCGACACAGGAGCGTCCATTTCAGCCATATCAAGAAACCGGCTTGATCAAATCAGTGCATCAAAAGCCCTGCCACTGCGAGAAACAAAAAGGTAATTTCAATCGTACCAAGGAAGCAGTATGATACCATTAGGAGTTCTTAAGGTCAACGTGGAGTTGGGTCAGCGTCAGCAGGAACTAGACCTATATGTTTTTGGAGGCAATATCAAACCAATCGTCGGTAGAGACTGGATAGAGGCATTTAAGTTGGTCACCATTAACAAGCAGAAATTTGTTAAAAACTGTTGTCAAAAACAAAGCAGAAATTGGAAGGAATTTATTCAATAAGTAGCAGAGAATCCATAAATGAAATACTACAAAAGTTTCCAGAGGTATTTTTGGGCAGACTAGGGAAATACAGGAACAAGAAGTTTAAACTCAGATTAAAACCGGATGTAGTACCAGTGTTTCGTAAAGCAAGGCCAATTCCGTATTCGTTAAAGAAGAGAACCGAGGAAGAACTTGACAGGTTAGTTAGGGAAAGGATATTATTTCAAATCAAGGAGAGTGAATGGGCAACGCTAATTGTACCAGTTTTCAAGAAAAATGGACACTGACGTTTTTGTGCGGACTATAAGATAACCATCAACCCAAACCTAGTTAGACATCATCATCCCATACCAAGAGTACAGGATTTAATTGCGGACATCAAAGAGGCTGAGGTTTTTTCAAAAATCGACTTATTAAATGCATATCAACAGTTTGAGTTAGATGAAGAGTCGCAAAAAGTCGCAGCTATAAATACACACAAAGGTTTATATGCGTGTTTGAGGTTGTTTTTTGGGGCGCAACCAGGTCCAGAAATGTTCCAAGAGGAGATGGAGATAATATTAGATGGAATCCCAGGAGTCAAAGTATTTTTCGATGACGTTTCAATACACGGTAAATCAAGATCAGAACATGATAAGCGCTTAAGCGCTGTCCTAACAAGATTTAAAGAATGCGGAGTAACCGTCAGGAAGGATAAGTGTGAATTGATGGTAGAAGAGGTCAAATTTCTGGGTTATGTTTTTAGCAAGAAAGGAATTAAGATGGACTCAGAGTGGTTCCTGTATTGGCTATAAAAGAATGTGGCAACGTTTGAAGCTGCTTTATGTCTTAAAAGTGAAGAGGACTACAGTTAATAAAATTTTACATGTAGTTGATCCAGATTCTATCGAAGAGAGGTCTCGTCGACGATTATTGAGACGTAAATACTCTGTTCCTGGACCTAATTTCCTTTGGCGCATACCGCGGTTTCTATCATAGTTTCTTATTCCCGAAGATACCCTCTTATGGAGCGACCATACCGCGGTTTCTAATTATTTTCCACCATTTTCCATATTTCCATAATTTTCCATATTTCACAATTTTCCATAGTTTCATAATTTCGTTATTTTCCACACGCACCCACAATATAATTATTATCATTCAAACACACTAATTAATATTTCCATACTTTGTTAATTATTTTTCTAAGATTATTATTTACTTTTATTTTTCAAATTAAAAATTCAATTTACTAATTGTCTAAATCCAAATTATACATTCATTCCTAATCCAAATTCCTTTCAAGTTAATTTCCTAATTAAAATTCTTAACTAATTTACTGCCGTGTTCTTAATCATACAACAATAAATATTTAATACTAAGAGGTCTTCGTATTTAGTATAAATAGGTTAAAATTTGACGACAGAGGTCTTAATCTGCCGACAAAATATTCGCTACGTCCTAGTATTTTACAAATTTAATCTTCTTTGTCGATTTTATTTTCGCCAAATTTTATTATATAACTTTACTTAATTAATTTCCTTAAAATTTATTTAGTTTCATTTTATAAATTACTTTCTTCGAATTTCAATTTTGCCGAATTTTGAAAAATTTATTTTACTCAAATTGTTTTCGTTTTGCCCAAAATATTTTGTCAGAGTTTATTAATTAATTTATTTAATTTTAATCTCCGAATTAAGAAATTGACAATTGATTTCATTTTATTTAGTTTTAACTAAATTATTTTATTTGTCTCTGAATAACTGAGTTTATTTTATTTTTACTAAATTTCTTTATTTTACTTTCTTTGTGTTGCTTGAAACTTCGAATTTATTTTATTTTAATTTTGGAGATTAAATTCACTTTATAACGCCTTGAGATTTTTATTCTCGACCTTGTGTGTCCTTTACTCAGCGTTTTAGCTCGAGACAAGATGGCGGACCCTCTCCCAAACTTTTGTCAAATTTTTCTTCAAATGAAATTTACAACTGATTTATTTTCTACTTTTAACTAAATAATTTTAACAATTATATTTTAAAATTATTTTCTAATTCTAATTTTACTTCTATTTATTTTACACAATCAAAATTCGTTCCAAACTATTTATCTTGATTTTAACTAATTTTGACTTCTGATGATTTTACTAAAATATTTTACTGAAATTATTCCCATGATTTTAATTGACACAAAATTAACTGATTTTACTCAAACTCAATTATCAGAGACCAAATTTTCACGTGACACTCAAGTCATGAATTAACAAACTGAAATAGTTCCTAGTAATATTAATCCAGACTTTGCCTACGTGTGTAATTAATAACCCGAAATAATTCCTGGTATTATTAATTAAATATTTAGTTATTTTATT